>VDFB02210752.1:0-11279 GCA_007258455.2 Sequoia sempervirens | reverse complement strand
GAAATAATTAGATGCTTTGTGATACAAATGAGGCACGAAAATTGATTTTATGTCGATCAAATCTCGCCAGTAAATGTCTCATCTACCATTAAAGCTCATTCGCGGGCTGCACGAACGGCTCTAACCACATTTGATACAGATTTAAATTTGAACCGTTGATCCTCCAGTTTGATCAAATCATCGATGACCACCTTCAAAATAGGCTGACATAATCGCCAACACGGAAATAAGGGGCCCACCATGCCATACGCCGCAAATGAAAACCATGTGGTGATTGCCCACGATACCGCAATCCCTCGATTTACCATCGCGGGATGGTGGGAAACCATTGATTCTTCTCATCAGAGATCCTGCTCCTTCAAAAATGGTCGCCGTCCTTTCCATTAATTGTCAAGCAACTTTTCCCTCAAAATTATAACATCTGCATTGAAATAAAGCATGTACATCTCACAAGCACTTTAGTAATCCGCCCCTTAACACATTTAGAACCGACTAATGCTTCCTTCACTCTTTAGACCTCATCGGATGAGACACGTGGAAAGGGCCTGTGATATCACGGAATGGCAGCCACCGTTGATCTGCAAGAAATAGATCAACGACAGTGCTAATTCAACCCTCTACAAAATAAAATATTTATTAAAAGGGCAAGGGGACATCACTAGGCGGACGACACACAACAACATAAGTTGTTTTAAAACGACAAAGCACAGGGTCAGCCTAGACTTAGGGAAAATAAAAAACCTACGGAAGCCACAAAATTTAAAACCGAAGGGGCCAACGTCTAGATGAAACGATGGGGCACAGGATGTTTTAAAACCCCTCTAAAAAGGATATTTGATGCAGATTTAAATTCGATCCATCAATTCTTCAGCTTGATCAAATCATTGACGGCCACCTTCAAAACAAGCTGACACAATTGCCAACATGGCAATAAGGGGCCCACCTTACCATACACTACAAAGGAAGTCCACGTCGCGGTTGCCCGCGATATCACAATCTTGAAACTTCTGATCGCGCGATGGCGAGCAACCGTTGATCCTGAGCATCAATGATCTCGTTCCTTTAACACAGTCACCAGCTATGTCACCAGCTAGTGTTTCATTTACTCTTTAGGCTTCATCGGATGAGACACGTGGTGCCCGCCCTTGATTTCGCAATCAACCCAAGTACCATTGTGGGATGGCGGGGAACGGCTCAAATCAAATAGCAGTTGGTCAGCAATAGTGCAAGTTTGATCCCTCGTATAGGACACGTGGCACCTACCTGTGATTTCACAATCCTTCAATTCCCGATCATGGGATGGTGGGCACCGTTGATATCTGCAAGAAATAGATCAACGATAGCACTAAATCAACCCTTGCAAAATAAAACATTCATTAAAAGGAGAAGTGGGTATTACTAGGCAGACGACAAATAAAAAAATTATATTTATAGAAGAAAAATAAAATAAATTTACAATTTGTTTTATAATTTCACTTTTAACTTTAAATGTATGTTCACTCATTAAGTTGTATTTTTTTTTTACAATCACATTTTTATTTTAGATGTTTGTTTATAAAATATAAAGATGCATTAAAATATATTAGGAAATACTTTTCTTTTATATTATATAGCATTCATAACATTAAATTAACATAGAATAATTTCACAATATCACTTAACCAATCAAGAAAAAAATTAATCATTACTAAGCAACATTATTCTACATCAAACTAACAAATAAACATTGAAAACAAATTTATTTTTTTTATATTATAACATCTATAACTTAAACCTTTTATAATAATATCAAGTTAATTATAAAAAACATAAAATTATTTATACAACTTAAATTTTTAACAATTTAATAAAATATAATTTTAATATAATTAAGAAAAAATTTAATAGTTAGAATTATAGATAAATTTATGAAATATTGATTTACTTATCAAAAAAAAATCAATGATAAATTCTATTTACCAATCTATTTTTAACCATCAAGAAAAAATTAATCATTAGTGATTGCAACATTATTGGCACATCTTTTAAACTGACAAATAAACATTGAAAACACATTTATTTTTTATATTATAACATTCATAACTTAAACCTTTTTATACATAATGTCAAGTTAATTATAAAAATACATTTTATAAGCAACTTAAATTTTTTAACAACATATAATAGAGTTTAGATTTGTTATATCTCTCATATATCATGTTCATAGGTAAATTTAAAAATATTTTAAATTATATAATTTCAAAACAAAATAAATGAATTTATAGAAGATTATTTTTATTAAAGTGATAGAATTTAACCCCAATACTAACACTAATTATAGGTCTAACCATAACCTCAACCCTAAAACTAACATTAATTAACTTCAAACCAAACTCTAATTTTATATCCAACCCTAAACATAACTATGATTCTAAAACTAACATTAATAAAATCGTAATTGATCCATAACCCTAACCATAATACTAAGCTCTGCCCCAATTGAACCATAACACTAACCCCAAGCTTTATTATAGAACCTTCATCTTTACTCCAACCCTAATCCTAATTCAACCCTATCCCTAATTTTAATTAAATTCTAACCCTAATTGAACCTTTTAAACTAACAAATAAACATTGAAAACAATTTTATTTTGTATATTATAACATTCATAACTTAAACCTTTTATACACAATGTCAAGTTAATTATAAGAACACAAAATTATTTATATGCAACTTAAATTTTTTAACAATTTAATAAAATATAATTTAAATTTAACTATAAATGGTATAGAGTTTAGATTTGCTATATCTCTCATATATCAACATAGGTAAATTTGAAAATATTTTAAATTATATAATTTCAAAAAAAAAATTGAATGAATTTATAAAAGATTATTTTTATTAAAGTGATAGAATCTAATCCCAATACTAACATTAATTATAAGTCTAACCATAACCCCAACCCTAAAACTAACACTAATTAACTTCAAACCTAACTCTAATTTTATATCCAACCCTAAACATAACTATGATTCTAAACTAATATTTAGCTTAATTGAATCCATAACCCTAACCCTAATACTTCAACCTTGTCTCAATTGAACTCCTGGGCAACACTAACCCCAAGCTCTATCATAGAACCTAATCTTTAGCCCCAACCCCACCTAATCCTAATAGAATCCTATACCTAATTTTAATTAAAGTCTAACCCTATTTGAACCTTAAACTTAATGGAACTCATGTTTAGGGTTAGGGTTCAATTAAGGTTAGGGTTGAATTATGGTTATGATTAGGGTCAAAATTCAAATAGGATTATGGTTGGAGTTTAATTAAGGCTGCTATTCACTTAGGTTAAGGTTCAATTAGTATTCAATTTGGGTTAGGGATCAATTAGGGTTATAATTCAATAAGGGTTT
Source organism: Sequoia sempervirens (assembly GCA_007258455.2). NCBI lineage: Eukaryota > Viridiplantae > Streptophyta > Pinopsida > Cupressales > Cupressaceae > Sequoia > Sequoia sempervirens. The sequence goes on along the minus strand of VDFB02210752.1, from coordinate 7,883 downwards.
AATTAAGGTCAGGGTTAAGGTTAGTCTTAAATTAGGGCTAGGATTGGAGTTAGGGTTCAATTAAGGTAAGGGTTATTGTCTATTTTAGGTTTAGGGTTCAATTAGAGTTCTCTAGGGTTTTGATACAATTAGGCTTAGGTTTCAACAATACCTAGGGTTACGATTACAGTTCAATTAGTGTTAGAGTTAGGGTTATAATACAAGTTCAATTAGGTTAGGGTCAAGGTTTAATTAGTGTTAGAGTTAGGGTTGCAATAATAAAATTTTCCATAATGATATGGAAAGGCATTCAATTGGATTCATATACAAATGCACATAGGAATTGGTAATTAAGAATTCTCTAGAACTAAAGTTATAACAACAAATACAATCCTTAGCTTAATCATTTGTTCTTTGTTAGGGTTGGGATAAGAATTTAACGGGGCTAACTGAGACTTAGGAAATAAAACCTTGCGGAGGAAATAAAGTATTAAAATTAAAGTTGGGTTTTAATTTTAATCCAGTGACGTAAGCCTAAGCCATTAACCCCAGTGGCTTAGCCAAATCCTTTCATTAAATACTAACTATGCAATGTGTAGGTTTTTCAGATTCGAAGATATGGGAGAAGATCTCGATCGTACCCCGCCAACTCGCAGACCTAAGGTGTCGCCCTATTATTTGGCACGAGGTCAGCAAAAGGCAGATGTGTGCCCTGTATGGATTAATGTTATTGGTCATGAGGAAGGTGAAAGATGCTTTCGTTGGATGTCAAACCGAGTTAGCCTGAGATAAACCGTTTGATTTGCCAACTCTTCAGGAGATCAGCGAGCAGTATTCGAAGTTGGAAAATGGCACATGGTGGTCATTTTATTGTACAACTAGTGAAGCATTAATGAATTATTCCTTACTTGTGTAGTCACGTCGATCTCAATCTGTGTGAAGATGTTGTTGGCAATCATGAAGGGTGATCTTTGGATTCTCATGCAGCTCTAGTTAAACGGTGATAGTACATATGCCGCCAAATTGCCATGTTTGCACATACATTTTTTCTAAGCATTGATGAAGGTTGCCATTACCTCGCACAATAAATACAAGAGGAATTAACTGCTAATAGTGTCATTCTTGTAGTAGTTAGAGCACTTTGTGGGTTGAGTCTAATCAAGTTTGAGTACTTGTCTAAGAAGAGAAAATGAGTAAGTCAGTAAGGAGGTCTGTTCGTTTGAGCTCACAAAAGCTCGGTCCTGCTATTCATGAAGGTGCTTTGGTTGACAAGCCCAGGTTTGTGCCCACTAGATGCAGTAGAAGGTTGCAATTCCAAGATGTCGCTGCTCAACTGGTAGATGACAAAGGCAAGCAGTCGGCGGTGTGCTCTATTACTAGTGTCAGTAGGAAAATAAGGTATGGGAATGGCTCCTTATCTGGATGCCAACACTCACCCATTGACCTTACGAGCAACACTTCTGATGATGTAATTGAGACCGACTCTGACTACTATCGGTATTTACATCACTTCAATCATGGTCTTCCCTCTGATGAGGAAGTGATATATGTGGTGCCATTGGCTGTTAAAACCCCAAGCGGATGGACAAGAACCATATTGGGCAAGGACAAGAAAGAAGAGGAGGTTGAGGGTCTACCGTATTGGGAAACAACTAGAAGCGGGCATGTATACTGGGGTCTGAGTGTTGGTAAGGGAAGGATGGCGGGTAAATAAGAAGTTGTTGTGGTGCCTTCGTGGCAATTTGGTTGCCTGGTTTTTTTGCGGGGATAGCGATAAGGGGATTTTGATGACAATTTGTGTTCCCTTTTCTTTTAGTTTTCCCCAGTTCGTGCGCCACTATGTTTTGCAAATTCAACGTGTGGGAAGTTTTGAAATGAAAGTCAAATGCAATGGAGATTTTGTTCAAATGAAAATTTGTGGTGAAATTACATTTGAGCCTGAAGCTTGTTGCTCCCTTGTCATATAAAAGGGAATTCAAGGCTCATTTGTAGAGAGAGAACTGATGAAAGCTCTAGCTAGGTTTTGAGTTGAATATATGGGTAGAAAGATATCTTTCCTCTGATGAGGAAGTGATATCTGTGGTGCCATTGGCTGTTAAAACCCCAAGCGAACGGAATAGAATAGATAGCCTGTTTTGAGTTTTGGATGAATATATGCAAATTATCTTAAATTGTATGCAGATATGACTTATAAGCATGAATAAACGTGATAATTCTAATACATTTTCTCCTTATGGATTTGAGTGAATTTTGAATGAAATGTTAATGATGTTGTCATTCTTCTTTGAGAATTTGTTCAACTGTGTGTCTATGTTTTAGTAGAATTCAATTTTAAAATTTTGAGGTTTCATATTTATATATGTGTGAGATTGATCTGATATTCCAGAAAATGAATGTTAAAATATCATGAAAAAAATGGGCATAGAATGAATGTAGAAGTAAAAATATATTTGCATATATTCATAAAATAAGATCTAATAAACAAAAAATATATGCAATTAAAAATAAAGGAAAAATAATTCAACCCAAATTTAGATAAGAGAGATAATTAGATTATATGATAACTTTAAGGCTAGGTTTAGGGTTTGATTAGGATTAGTGTTTGCTTAGGGTTATGATTAGAGTTATGAATCTACAATTAGGGTTCAATTAATGTTCACTTAGGCTTCTTTCTGGGAGAAGTTTATTGAATGGTAAGTGTATTTTTATAAAATTAATATGTCAAGAATTAATTTTAGATAATACTACATGTGGTTTTCATGGTATTAAATTGGTAGATTAAAATTGATAATAGATTTCCTTCCTTCTTTGCATTGTAAGCTACCATAATATATGGCCTTTAAATCTATTCATATTTTGTTTTCTAAACTATACAACACGACATCCAACAAAAAAAAAAATTGTTATGCATTTTTTCCAAGCTAATAAACTTAGAATTTTAATGTAAGTTACTTAGGTTAATTATTTATTGTAATAAATAAATACACACTAATTCTAAGTATATTATGGATTTGAGGGAAAATATTAAACATTTTTATATATAGAAAAAATTTAAATGCAAGGATTCATACATACCTTTGTTAATGTTGATGAAGATACAAATCTTGATGAAGTGCAAAATTTGATGACATGATATAAAAAATTGGAATATCTTTGCTCTATGTGGCACTTGAAATTTTGTACAAAACTATAACTAACTCTATGTCAAATTTGTGACTTTGGACCTATTTTGCATCAATAAATATGAGCTTTGACACATGCCTCCTAATCTAGCAGACAATATGTACTTAAATACTCAAAATAGTTGGGAGTAGTGTTGAGATTGGTGGATCTTTGGGAAGGTCCAATGCTTCACCTTTGTATCTATCCCTATAGATATAGGTAGAGATGAATATATAATGAGGGAGGAAAAGGGATAAAAATAGATAGAGATATAGAGAGAGATAGAGGGAGAAATAAATATATAGAGAGATAGGGAGATATATATATAGAGAGAGAGAGAGATGGCAAGATAGAGATATAAGGAGATATAGAGAGAGGGGAAGGAGAGAGAGAGTGATAATTAGAGAAAGACAAATATAGATGGAGAGGGAGATAGAAATAGGGGGAGATAGAGAGAGAGAAAGAGAGAGGGAGAGATAGATAAATGGGAAGAGAAAGACATAGATATAGAGATATATGGGAAGATAAAGGGACAAATAGGTTGAGATATGAAGATAGATAGGGGTATAGGGAGGAGCAAGAGATCAGGAGAGATGGGGAGAGATAGAGAGGGGAGGAGAAAGGAGAGAGATATGTAGAGGAGGAGAGATAGAAGATGGGAAGAGGGAGATATATGTAGATAGGAGAGAGGATGAGCCAGAGGGGAAGGCTGACCTTAGTTTAAATCAAAATATTCAATAAATAATAATATAAATATTATAAGAATTATATAATTTGTATTTAAATTACACACTATATTTTATTTTTTGAAAAATATGTAATTTTTTAACCATTTTCCTATATATTTAGTATTAAGATTTTTACATCTTTTAACAATCCAATATATAATACAAATAAAATATAGTTAATAATTTAATTAACTAGCATACCCATATTAATTAATAATATATGTAAAACACGCCGAGAGTTATATTTATCAAGATGCCTATTGACTTGAAAAAATGCTTACATTTTCATGAATATGAATTTGGAAAGCAATCAATTTGATTTCATTATTGTTTGTGTCATTGTTTATCTCAATTCCCATATATAAGGGTACACATTGAATTTTGAAATCATACCAACTTGTCTATAACAACAATCAACCAAGAACAATAACTAAAAGCAGGAAACGTTCATCAATCACAGATTTAGTATTGACAACATCAAAGAAGTATATCATGACAAAATGGCATTAACTAACTTTGATATATCCACTATTTTTTTTCAAATAAGTTTAAATACATTGTTAACATTATATACATTCAAGCATTTGAATGTTATGAAACCTATAGCCAAGTAAACGGAGTCTAATAAAAAACTTCTTTTCTCTCGTGATGAATAATCAAACTTTGTTGTTTTTATGATCGTGGATTTAATCCTTTATGTCCAAGCATATAAGTCTCTTTTTTTTTCACTCTTGAAGTTTAAATATGTATCCTGAAAAGGACTCCTTTGTATAATGTGTGAAAACTTAACATCATCTTGTTTTCATGCTTCAAAATGTTCAATTCTTTGTTACACCTATAATTTCTTCTCGCCACTTCTTCAAAAAGTTGTAATCCAAGTGAATGAAGTGAATCTTGAACTTTGCATTGAAGTATATATTTATAATCACATTCAGTGGAATTTTTATCACATCTTCCATTAATAACATCACCATTTTCATTAGTGTTTACCTTTTGTAGTGCCTATCTCCACCTTTCAAGGGGCATGTTGTATAACGAAAAAAATTTCACCTTAATGAAAGATAAGGTAGCTTTGGGTAAGTGCACCAAGATGGTTCCCAAAAAGGGGCTTATGGGCCACTTTTTTTCTCCTCAAATCAGGAAATGCTGACCTTGGACGTGAAATTGAGGATAGTTACACTCAAAATTTTGAGATGGAACAAAAACAAGGATCGAAGTGCTCTGAGTTTACTTTCTAAACTACTAATTTATTTTTAAAATGGTTGAGATTAAGGGGTTCAACAGAGGGATGTACACAAATTGGTGTTGTTTTTGTTAGAAAAACATAACATAGCAAGTCTTGTACAACCTGAGCACGGTGAAGAGAGTGGCAGAGTGTGGGAGAGGGTGGGAAAGGGTGGGAAAGAGTAGGAGAGAGTGGAAGAGGGTGGGAGAGAGTTGGAGAGGGTGTGAGAGAGTGGGAGAGGGCGGTAGAGATTGGGAGAGTGGGAAGAGGATGGGAGAGAGTGGGAGAGGGTGCCAGAGAGGGAGAGGGTGGGAGAGTGTGGGAGAGTGGGAGAAAGTTGAGGAGGGTGGGAGAAGGTGGGAGAGAGTGGGAGATGGTAGGAGAAGGTGGGAGAGAGGGTGGGAGTGTTGGAACTATAAAATTCTTATAATTTTACAAGTTGTTCATACCCATGAGTTTCTGAATGAGTCCTTACCATAGTCATAAAAATCATCTCTTCATAACATTTTTCCCATATTTTTTCATGTGGCCCCGTAGAATCCATCGAGTCATGAATATTTCACTATATAATCCATATCGGCAAGAGATGGTGAGGGTCTCCCTGATCCATAATGTTTTTTTTGCTAATATACATCTATTGTAGGTCTATCAGCAAGACTTCAGAGATGTCACACCGATTAGAATTCATATGCAAACACCCATTGGCAAGACATAGTTCATTTTTTCGGCGACAGAATGACATATCGGTGAGAAATATTTCATCGAGATGAGTCATAGCGAAATCATATTGTCTTACCGATAGGTGCTCGAGCAAACGTTTCAGCCAAACCAAAATTCTTCGGAGTGAGGTCTTGCTAAATGTATTATGTCTCACCGACTAGCTCACAGAATGACGTATCAGCCAGACTAAAGGTTATTGGAATAAAGTCTCAGTGAAAGCACTCGGTCTCGCTGACAAAGCATAAGGGGATTATATCAAATGACTCTCAGGATGAGGTTATGTAGTCTTGCTGACTCATATGTCTCACCGAAGTGTTTTATCGGCGAGAGAGTAAATATGTTTCATCAACTGGAAAACATACCATAAGGTGTATCTCGGTAAGACACAAAGTATTCTATGAAACCTCTCCCCGACTCCAAAAGTCATAGCGAAACATAAGATAAAGGGATATCTATCGGCAAGACAGTGGTTATCGCTATATGTCATAGCGAGTCATTGTAGGTCATATTGATTGGAAAGCAAAGTGAACTTATCGCCGAGACAATAATTATTGAGGAGAGTCATATCAAACACATAAGAGTCTTATCGATCAGGATACAAAGGGTTACATTGGCCAGACTTAAGCCATCGGTGAAATGTCATGTAGCATCTGTTTGGTCTCGCCGATATTGTTGAAGGTGGGTTTCTCCATTTCCATCAGAATGAAGTCATGAAGTCTTACCAACTTCTATGTCACAATGACAAGATTCAAACTTGGAGATACGTTCAGTGAGACTGGCTTCTTCAGCGAGAGCTATGTGAATCATATCGAATGAAGGTTCATCGGCAGGAAAATTGCTATGTCACAGCGATCAGAAATTGAACTTAAGGAGATGTTTTGGTAAGACATGAAGTGAGCTATGGGACATCTTGCTGACTCCATAAGTCACAGCGATGGTTTTCATTGATGAGAGTTTCAGCGATATACTTGCGATTGAAGGAATAACCGTCAGTGAGACATTGAACACTGGTAAGACTGTGTAATGTCTTCGCGGGAGTCCAATAAACAATTGTAAAGGATCGAATGAAATAACTACCCAGATGTGAATGCGAATGGACACAACTTTTCATGTGGCCAATATATAAAACCCATTTTTGACATCAGCAAAGAGGAGAGACAGAGTAAAAAATACACTAGGATACAAATTTTTTTGAGACTATGATGCATGATTGAAAAACAATGGAGATTTCAATTGAATTTCTGATGTGATGACATTTTTCTAGTGTCAATTGTCTATTGAGCTCATTGAAAGTATTACTAAAGTTGTCTCCAAGATTGATGCTTTCTGGTTATTTAAATTGATGTAACAAGTTTATATTCAGTTTATCAGTGCACATTTTCTATATCTGTGTGGTTGATTGATCGGCTCTTTCAAGAAAAGATTAAATCCTTTTAATGGATCACAATAATCAGGGAGATTCATCTGGATCATTAAGAACAACTTGGTAGTCATATTCTTGCATATTTATACAAGTTATAAACTAAAACATAAGCCAAACAATTTTAGTTTCTGTCAAAAAAAAATTATTCATTTAAGTTTTCATTTGACTCCGCATACCCAATAAGGCACTAGTCTCTGCATTTTTATCATTTAGTTTCATTCATTTTTTACATCTGTTAACTGAACATATTAGGTTTTAATTTTAATGTTGTTATATAATTTATACCAAATTCTAGTTTTATTTGTCCACTCCCATCTGCCATTGTGGGAAAAATATTTCAAGAGAGATAAGCACAAGTCAAGTCTACCTCACTCATATAGATACACTCGCCTAGGTCTAGCAGCACCTGAAGAGTAGAAGGTTCAATTCATTTGGCCTTTTCCATTACCTTGAAACGTTGTGAAAGCTTGGCAACCTTTCGTGGTTCAAACCTGTGTTTTTGAGAGCTAACAGGGAGAAAGTGGGAGAGGGTTGGAGAAGTGAGAGGGAAGTTGGGAGAGGTGGGGAGAAGGTGGGAGAGGGTGTGGGAGAGGGTGAGAGAGGGTGGAAAGGGCTGAGAGGAGAGGGCTAGAGGGGGTGGGAGAGA
>VDFB02210750.1:0-16124 GCA_007258455.2 Sequoia sempervirens | reverse complement strand
GAAGATTCAGGAGGAAACAAAGGTGTAATCCAACGGAGAATCTTGTACCTGTATGCTGTTGTATACATTTTCTGTTCTGTCCTAAATACAGAGGCGAATATATGTTTATTGGATAAATGAAACTTGTGGAATGTTGTAGCATTCAGGGAATTTGACAAGATTTGTGTTTGAATAGTTTGTTATTTTGTGTGTTGTTATCTATCTGGAGTAAGATAAATTGCTGTAGCAGAAATCAAGTAAGGTAAGCTGAAATTTTCTATTACAGATGGGAAAGTACGCAAAAGAGTTAAAAAAAAGAATGAAAATTTGGCAACTGCAAAAGATATTTTAGAAGAAGAATTAATAATACTTAAAGATGAATTGGACAATGTTAAAAGAGATAATAGATGTTATTTTGAAAAAATAAAAGAGATGGAGAAAGAGAAGTGTAAACTGCTAGAAGAAAATTATGATTTTGAGAAAGAATTAGGCAAAGTTAAAGCTAAAAATGAAGAGCTAGAAGAAAAGCTGAAATCATTCGATGAGATTAAGAAAAGAAATGAGGAATTTGAATAAAGAATAAAACTGTTTGATGAAATTAAGAAAAAGAATGAAGACTTGGAAGAAAAATTAAAGAGATTGGAAGAATCAAATAACTTGCAGCTGAAGGAAATCATAAAATTAAAAGAAGAGAATGATAAATTAGTAGCATGCAATGAATGTGTGAAGTCAAAGCCTTTAGTGTGTGATATTTAATGTGATATGAATGATTTATGTTTTGATCAACCAATTGATAAGTGTGTTTTTGCTGAAGTTGTTTGTGATAGAGATAAATATGAGACTGAGAATCTTGTTAGTTGTGATGATAATGCATTTGATTCTATAACATAAAAGAGGGGTAAAAAATTTTTATTAAAACAAGGAAAAAAATTACAGAAAGGTAGTCATTACATACATAGCCTTATCCCAAATTCCACCAAATGGTCTAAAATCAAGGATACAAATCGTGGGGTAATTGGACCCCTCGATCAACTATATTCCAATCATGAATATGATCAGAAGCCCATTTAGCCAAACAATCAGCAACACCATTCCACTCCCTAGGAATATGAGTGAAAGTAACAAACTCAAGAGAAACACAGAGATTGAGAATTTGATCAATAATCATAGCCAAGTGCCAACTAACATCATCTAACCCACGCTTGTTTAGAAGGAAGTTACTTTACAACCTGAATCAGATTCATTAAATAATCCCATACATCTAACCGAAAGCACGCTTCACAACGCCTACCAGCACAGCTTCTTGAGCCTCCATAAGATTATTAGTATGCAGACCCTTATAAATAGAAAAAATAAATTGAACATCCCCAGAGCTATCCCGACCAACACCACCAATTCCAGCATGACTAGGGTTTCCACGGGAAGAGCCATCCGTGTTAATTTTTAGGATGCCTTGAGGAGGAGGAGACCAACTTCCCTCCCTATTCACCTTTGGAGTAGGATGCCTACACCTGTTGTGTATAAGTTGTCGGTGCGAAGGAGGAAGATGAAGGCGGTTGAAACAACCAACATCAAAAGGGGCAATCGAATCAGTCAGATCACACTTAGCCGCAATCATTTCACCCAAAGCATGCAAAATTTTCCACCACAAACAAGGGGCCCCCATCAACACATCCTAAAAAATCCGACGATTCCTCTCCAACCAAAGATTCCAAATAATGAAGGAAGGGCCAATCGCCCAAGCAGCTTGAAGAAAGGAGGTAGAAACAGGGGCCCTACTCCCTCGTTCCACAAACTCAGCCAAAGAGGAAACATGCATACAGGGCACATTCCACACCCGCCACCAAAGATGCCAAATCTCCCGAGCATAGGAACATTGGAAGAAGAGATGAGAAGCACACTCCTCAGCCTAACGACACAACACACAACAAGAGGGACCCTAGAAACCCCACTTGCATAAATTATCCCAAGTAAGACACCGGTTTTGAGCCACCAACCACATGAAGAAATTGCATTTGGGCCAAGACAGCTTATGCCAGACAAACTTCCACCAAGGGACCTCAGTATCCCCAAACAATTGTCGACCCAATTGCTTATAGCCAGCAGACACAGAGTACTTCCCAGACATATCAGAACCATCCCAGGCTAAAATATCAGGTCCCCTCAAAGAATTGCAGGCTCGGGAAGCCAAAAGTTGAGCAAGCTCCCGCCTGTCCCCCTCAGAGCCCCCAGGAGGCCACTCAGAAGGGAGCTTCCAGCGAAAAGAAGAGCCACCATGCTCAGCAATCTTGTAATGCTCAATGGTGTCCCAACTAGCAGCAGTAAAAACATCACAGAGGGGTTGAAGATGAGGAAAAGCAAAAAGATAGGTGGGTGACCATCCCAAGAATCCCACCAAAATAGAGCCTGTGATCCCGAGTGACAGATCCAAAAAAGCGCCCGCTTAATCAACTGAGCTCCCACTTTCAGAGTAGACCAAATCATAGAACCACTCCCCTCCAGAGGATAGTGAGGAACCTCATGAGAAGCAACACCACGAAGATACTTATAGTTAAGAACACGGGCCCACAACTGGTGTTGATTAGTACACTAGCGCCAATAAAGCTTCGCCGCAAGAACTTTCCCATTCAAAATAGAAGAGCGTAAACCGAGACCACCCTCCTGCTTTGGTCTACACACAGAATCCCATTTAACAAGGTTCCACTTAGAAGTCATCAAGTTACCACTCCAAAGGAATTTCTGAGAAAGAGCATCAAATTCCCGAAGGAAATACATCGGGGCCGATTGAACAAAACACCTGTAGATGGGAAGGGCCTGGATAACAGACTGAAGGAGGGTAACTCTAGCAGCAGTAGACAACCACCGATGAGTCCAAAGTGTAACCTTCTTCCTCAACTTATCAAGCAACATCTGCCAAGAGGATCTGGGTTGGCGACCAACAGCAAGGGGAATCCCCAGATAGACAAAGGGGAGAGAACCAATTTGAAACCTCAAAATAGCAGCAATCCTCCTCTGGATGGCCAAAGGAGTATTAAAGAAAAAAATAGAAGACTTCTGCTCATTAACTTTCTGACCTGAAGCAGCAAGGTAGATGTCCAAATCCTGTCTAAAAGATTCAGCTTCACAAAGACGAGCCAACCCCATAAGAGAGGTGTCATCCACAAACTGGAGGTGAGAAAGAGTAGGCAAACCCATCCCCCACTACCAACCATGAATCCCACCCTGAGAGACCCGAGACTTAAGAAAGCGACCAAGCCCCTCAGCCATAAGAATAAAGAGATAGGGAGAAAGCGGATCCCCCTGACGAAGGCCCCTGGTAGCACCAAAAAGCTCAGAAGGTTCCCCATTCACAATAACTGAAAAGGAGGAGGAGGTCACACAACTCATAGTCCAACTCACCCAGTCAGAGGAAAACCCAAAGGCCAACAAAATCTTCTGAAGGAAACTCCATTTAACTCTGTCATAAGCTTTAGCCATATCCAGCTTGATGAACATAGACCTTTCCTTAGAGATCGCCATGGAATGAATGACCTCAGAGGCGATCACCACCCCATCCAGAATCTGACGACCAGCCACAAAACCTCCTTGTTCCTCAGAGATAACAGCAGGCAAGCAATATTTAAGCTGCTCAACAATCAATTTCGTAATAATCTTATACACCACATTACAGAGCGCAATAGGTCGAAAGAAATCAAACCTATCAGCACCCTCCTTCTTAGGAATGAGGACAAGAAAAGTGGCATTCAAGGCCCGAAGCATCTGCTTGCTATGGAAAGATTCTTTGACCACCTCCACCAAATCCAACTTCACAATCTCCCAAAACTCTTGGAAAAATTCAATAGGGAACCCATCAGGGCCAGGAGCCTTCCCCTTATTCATCCCAAAAACAACCTCCTCCACTTCAGACAAAGTAATTGGGCGCATAAGAGAAGCATTCAACTCATTAGAGACCAAAGAAGGAATACAAGAAAGAATCATATTATCCTCAATATCAGAAGGAAGAGAATCCTTAGTAAACAGAGAGGAGTAGAATTGGCGAGCTTCTCTAGATATAGCCTATTGAGAGGATAAAACTAAGCCTTCAGAGTTAAGAAGAGAAGAGATATAGCACTTATTCCAACGAGCCTGCACAAAATGATGGAAGAAGGCAGTATTCTTATCGCCCTCTCGAAGCCAGTCAACCTGAGCCTTCTGTTTCCAGAATATCTCCTCACGAAGCTCCCACTCCTCCACCACTTTAAGAGCTTGGGACTCAGCATGCCCAAGAGCCTCTGAAAAACCTTGATCCCTAATCTGGCGAGTAACAACAGCAAGATGCTCCTGTGCTTCCCTTTTCTTGGCTCTAAAATTACCAAAACAAAGCCTATTCCAACGCTTAAGATGAAACTTGACACTTTGCATCTTCTTAACAAAAGAGTACATAGTTGAGCCATATGTCGGGGCTCCATCCAACCACCACCGCTCAACAAGATTATACAAAGAAGGGTCACGGAGCCACATAAGCTGAAATTTGAAGGGAGGATTCTTTGGATTAGGAAAGGGGGAAGCTGAGAACTTAATTGGCCAATGATCAGAGCCACACCAGTCCAGAATCTCAGAGCCAATAACCAGACTGCCCCCAACCCAAAAACAAGAAACAAGAAACCTATCCAACCGCTCGTAAATCGCCTCTAGCCCACTCCGCCTATTATTCCAAGTAAATAAGCCATTAGCAGGTTTAACATCAACAAGAGCAAGAGAGTCCACATTAGCCCGGAACAACTCAGAAGCAGGGCCAAGTCTTGGCAACCCCCCTCTTTTCTCTTCAAGACACAAAACAACATTGAAATCACCAGCTAGGATCCAAGGCAAGTAAGGAGCACAAGACCTAACATACCTAATATGGGCCCAGAGCTAGCCTTTGCCCTGGAAGTCAACAGGAGCATAAACATTACTAACCAAAATAGTCTCACCAAAGTCCAAAATCGAAGCCACCATCGAGATAGAGGAATGGCTAGAAATCCACCAGCGAGGAACAACCTTACGAGGATCCCAAAAAAGAGCCAAACCTCCAGAACTACCCTTAGAACCAATACATTGACACTGACCCGAGACCCAAATACGAGGAGCATACTGAAGCATGAAGTCCACCTGAAGCTTGGTCTCTTGAACACAAATAATATCTGGAGAATGAACCGTAATCATATCCTGAATAGCTTTCTGACGGGAGGCGCTATTCAACCCCCTTGCATTCCATGACAGAATAATCATGAAGAAGGTTGAGAAAAGTGGGTACCAATGGTCTTAACAGACCCAGACTCAACCAACAAATCCCCAGTAGATTTAATCTTTTCTGCATCTTTTTTACGACCAACTTTAGAGGAATGCTCAAAATGCCCCTTCTTGAGAGGGCGTTGTAGCACCCCTAGATAAGAGACCCCCTGACCTTTACCAGAGGACAGCGCCTCCTTAGCTAAATCAGCTAAAATGATATCATCCTGAAGGCCCGCAACAGCATCTGAAAGCCCAGAATTCTCCTTTTCTGAAGGAAGAGACGGGTTCACCACAACGACTGCCTGCTCCAGCCTTGTATCCATACTGATAGCCCCAGGTACCATCTCAACAGGAATCCCCTCCTCCAAGGCTTAATTATTCAAGACCTCAAACCGATTAAACCCTTGATCAGTTTGTTTCTCCTTAAAGGGACGCTTTTGACCTCTCCCCTTAGCTTTTGGCTTAACAAGAGTGAAACCATCCTTATCATGTCCCCCATCAGCCACAGGCACCTTGCTTATATCTCCCTTATCCCCCGAAGGCCCCAAAGGAGGAGGAGAAGAAGCCCCAGCCGATTTGGAGACCAAGGAATGAAAGAGCCAATAGAACCAGTTATGAGACCAAAACATGAAGGAATTGGGTATGTAATAGGCAAAGGAAATAATACAGGCTCAAGTAAATTTGTTCGAGAAACACAATGTATTCAATGTTCTTATTGTAGCAGGTAAGGGCATACGAATGATAAATATTGGGACTTACACCCTTGCAATGTCTGTGGTTTGAAAAATAATTGTAAAAAGAAATGTTGGAATAATGTCTCAAAGAAAGATTCTATGGCAGGTTGTATTAAAATGGATTGTGGATGGAGCTATGGATTAAGTTGGCAAAAACTTATAGGTATGATCAAGAATTTGTTCAAGTATAAAAGTTCACATGTGAAAGATAATGGCAATCGTGGAAAGTTTGAAGGCGCAACAAATACTTTTGTCAAGACATCTATAGATGGCAAGTTTGTAGGAAGTTCAAGATTAAACTTTTGAAAAAAAAAGGTTTGAGAGACTCCCATAGCAGTTGGAAAAAGACAAAGGCATCATCAGGCATGAAAATCATTAAGATGGCAAAGAAAGGATTCGAGATTTCTAAAGACTTGGTTGCAACCACAAGAAAAAGAAGAGAAAGAATGACCGCAATCAATGGCAAATGAAGAACAAAGGAATTGGAATAGCAGATATATATGGCAGTGAAGATTAAGGGGAGTGTTGGCGTATGTGATCTTCTAGCCTAACCTATCTATTCTCCCCTCCCATGTCATTCCATCTACTCCACAACTACATTTAATTCCTCTATCTTCTTTCTTCTACTTTCCTCTTTGATGTATCTGGACTCTTCCAATTTTGGGTGTATTCTGGAAGCTTCTCCCATCTCTTGAAATTAAGCTTTGTTTTGGTAAAAATAGATAAAAGGGCAAGGTACTTTTTTTTGAAATGGAGAATGTATGAATGTAGGCATGGGCATCGACAACTCGGCATATTAAAAGCCGACATTTAATAAAACTGTTTCTTTTAATAATACTCTTTGTTGTAAACTGCTTGTGTTTTGTGTTTTAAAAATTGTGCTTTAGTTCTCTACATTCCTACATAAACTTCCAAAAGTTTGTTATCCCTCAAGCAATCTATAGGGTTTTGCACTCTAATAATTTTAATCCATCCCACATAGCATCTTCAACAAGTAGTTGTTTCCTAATAACGATTTGCTAAAATTATTGTTCTCAAGGCCCTTTGTTGTTGGCTGCCCATGGCCTATAATAGGACGGGCTTTTGCCCGGTGAGGGGTCTCGGAAGTTGGGGCAGCGGGTGGTGGCTGTGCGTGGTGAGGGAAGTGGGTGGTGGAAGCTGGGTTCCCCCGAGAGGAGGGTTCGCGTGGGTGGGAGTGCTGGTTTTGTGTGAAGGCGGCAGAGGCTCCAAAAAGCCTTTGTGTTGCTGGCCAAAGCCTCGTAATGTTTCGCAGCCTTGCATGCACAAAATTGACTATCCTTTGTGGGTGAGAGCTCTAAGTCAGCTAGAAAAGTGAAATGTGATGCTTGTCGCGAGTCAAGATTTCGTTCTCGTTTCTAGTTATTTCTCCTGAATCGGTTCAGGAGGACATGGATTATTGGAGCCAACATGTTCTGATCTGCAATTTCTTAGGTATTCATGTCCCTCTTTCAGCTTTAGAGTCCTGGATCTGTCGCACCTGGCAGATTGAAGGAGATTTCGATCTTTTGGTGGCTGCAAATGGCTATTTCATGGTTGATTTTTCTTGTATCTCAGATCGTAATCATGTTTTTGAGGGAGGGTCATATTTTTATAATCATGTTGGCTTGTTCATTAAGCCTTGGCATGGAGGTTTTAATGCGATAGAGGATCTTCCTACACGGGTTCCTATATGGGTCCGTCTTCCATGGCTGCCGTTAGAGTTTTTGAGGGAGGATATTCTGCACCGGATTGCGGCTTTGTTGGGGAAGCCGACTACCATTGCTCAAAATACTTTGGATAAAAAGGTATTCTCTTCTGCTCGCATTTGTGTTGAAATTGATTTAAATAGCCCTCTACCGGATTCTTTGGAAATTTGTATTGGCTCTGCCTTGTGGATTCAACTGCTTGATTATGAGTCCCTTCCTTTTCGTTGCCGCTTTTGTCACGAGTATGGACACCTTCAGCGCCAGTGTTCTCGGGCACCCAAAGCTGCAGGGGTGTCTTCTTCTCCTTCTTCCCTCGGACCCTCTCACAGGGATACAAAGGAAGGGCGAAGCGAATGAGGGAGGACCTGATAAGGATGGCTTTATCCCTGTTAAGTAGAGAAACAAAGGGAGGGGTCATAAGCGGGCCTATAAGGATAGTCAGAGTGATCAGGGAATCAATCAGTTTGAGGTCGTGGATAATCAGGCTTTGGAGGAAGGGATTCCTGTTGAGCTTTCTTTTGGGGCCACTGGCATGGATGTTGTGTTGGATACAGGGCTGGAGAAAGCGATTGTTGTGCAGAATATTTCTTCGGCATTGGAGCAGGGGAGTTCAGAGCCTCCTGGGGCCTCTGTAGATGTGTAGGATGATATTGTTTTAGCAAATTTGGCTAAGGTAGTGTTTTCTTCAGGTAAAGGGCGAGGATCATCTCCTGCCTTGGGGGTGCTGCAACGCCCTCTCAAGAAGGGGCATTTTGAATTTTCTTCGAAAGTTGGTCATAAGAAGGATGCAGACAAGCTTAAATCTACTGGGGATCTATTGGTAGAATCTGGTGCTATTAAGACCCTTGAGGCCCACTTCTCTCAACCTTCCTCATGATTATTCTCTCGTGGAATGCAAGGGGGTTGAATAGCACCCCCCGTCAAAAGGCTATTCAAGATTTGATTATTGTTCATTCTCCTGATATTTTTTGTGTCCAGGAAACTAAGCTTCAGGTGGATCTCATGCTTCAACATGCCCCTCGTATTTGGTTTTCTAGCCAGTGTCAGTGTATTGGGTCTCGGGGAACCTTTGGGGGTCTGGCTCTTTTCTGGGATCCTCATAAGGTTGTCCCTCATTGGTGGATTTCCAGCCAGTCTGTTATTTCTATGGTGGCCTCGATTTTGGAATCTAGTGAGACTATTTTGGTTAGTAATGTTTATGCTCCAATTGATATTCATGGTAAATCCCAGCTTTGGGCTCATATTAGGTATGTTAGGTCCTATGCTCCCTTTCTGCCTTAGATCTTAGCTAGTGACTTCAATGCTGTGTTGAGCTTGGAGGAGAAAAGGGGAGGGCTGCCTAGGCTTGGTCCTGCTTCAGATATGTTTCGGACTAATGTGGACTCTCTAGCTCTGTTGGATGTAAAACCCTCTAATGGAATTTTCACTTGGAATAATAGACGGGGTGGGCCTGAAGCGATTGCCCAGCGGCTTGATCGTTTCCTTGTCTCTTGCTCTTGGGTTAGAGGTAGCTTGGTCATTTGCTCTGAGATCCTTGACTGGCGTGGCTCTGATCATTGGCCAATTAAGTTTTTGACTTCAGCTTTTCCAAATCCTAAGAATCCTCCTTTCAAATTTCAGCTCATGTGGTTGTGTGATCCATCTTTGGGTGATCTTGTGGCTCAATGGTGGCGGGATGGCGCCCCTACGTATGGTACAGCTATGTATTCTCTGGTTAAGAAGTTGCAATTTGTTAAGTTTCATCTTAAGCGATGGAATAGGTTGAGTTTTGGTAATTTTCGGGCTAGGAAAAGAGAAGCGCTGGACCGCCTTGCTGTGATTACCCGTCAGATTCGGGATTTGGGCTTCTCGGAGACTCTTGGGCATGCTGAATCCTAGGCTCTGAAATTGGTGGAAGAGTGGGAGCTCCGTGAAGAGATTTTCTGGAAACAAAAGGCTAGGATTGATTGGCTTCAAGAGGGTGATCGGAATACGGCTTTTTTCCATCATTCTGTGCAAGCTCGTCGAAATAAGTGCTTTATCTCTTCTCTTGTTAACTCTGAGGGTATTTCAATCTCTGCTCAACATGCTCTGTCTAGAGAGGCTCGTCAGTACTACTCTAATCTTTTCACTGAGGATTCTGTACCTGCTGAGGCTGATGAAAATAGAGTCCTTGCTTGTATTCCTTCTTTAATTTCTAATGAGGTGAATGCTTCTCTTATTCGCCCGGTGACTCTGTCTGAAGTGGAGGAGGTGGTGTTTGGGATGAACAAAGGGAAAGCTCCTGGCCCTGACGGGTTCCCAGTTGAGTTTTTCCAGGAGTTTTGGGATATTGTGAAGCAGGATTTGTTAGAGGTGGTTCGTGAGTCTCTTCATAGTAAGCAGATGCTTCGTGCCCTGAATGCTACTTTTCTCGTTCTCATTCCTAAGAAGGAAGGTGCAGACAAACTTGATCTCTTTAGACCTATTGCACTCTGTAACGTGGTGTATAAGATTATTACGAAGTTGATGGCTGAGAGACTCAAATCTTGTTTGCCAATGATTATTTCTGAGGAGCAAGGTGGCTTTGTGGCGGGGCGGCAAATTCTGGATGGGGTGGTGATTGCGTCTGAAGCCATTCATTCCATGGCTACCTCTCAGGATAGGTCTATGTTTATCAAGTTGGATATGGCCAAAGCCTATGACAGAGTTAAATGGAGTTTTCTTCAGAAGATTCTGCTGGCCTTTGGTTTTTCCTCTGATTGGGTGAGTTGGGTTTTGAGTTGTGTGACTTCTTCCTCCTTTTCGGTTATTGTGAATGGGGAACCTTCTGAGCTTTTTGGGGCTACTAGGGGCCTTCGTCAGGGGGATCCACTCTCTCCTTATTTGTTTATTATTTTGGCTGAGGGGCTTGGCCGTCTTCTTAAATCTCAGGTTTCACATGGCTTGATTCATGGTTGGCAGTGGGGGATGGGCTTGCCTACGCTTTCTCATCTCCAATTCGTGGATGATACCTCTCTTATGGGTTTGGCTCGTATTAGGGAGGCTGATTCCTTCAGGAAAACCTTGGACATCTACCTTGCGGCTTCAGGCCCGAGAGTCAATGAGCAAAAGTCTTCTATTTTCTTCTTTAATACTCCTCAAGCTATCCAGCATAGGATTGCTGCTATTCTGCGGTTTCAAATTGGGACTCTTCCCTTCGTCTACTTGGGTATTCCTCTTGCTGTTGGCCGTCAGCCCAGATCTTCTTGGCAGCTGTTGCTTGATAAGCTTAGGCGAAAGGTTACTCATTGGACTCATCGTTGGTTGTCCTCTGCAGCTAGATTGACTCTTCTTAAGTCTGTCATCCAAGCCCTTCCCATCTACAGGTGCTTTGTTCAAGCAGCTCCTATGTATTTCCTTAAGGAATTTGATGCTCTTTCTCGTCAATTTCTTTGGAGCGGTAATTTGTTGTCTTCAAAATGGAGCCTTGTTAAGTGGGAATCGGTGTGTAGACCAAAGTAGGAGGGTGGTCTTGGTTTACACTCTGCTATTTTGAATGGGAAAGCTCTTGCTGCCAAGCTTTACTGGCGCTGGTGCACCCATTAGCACCAGTTATGGGCTCGTATTCTCAACCATAAATATCTTCAGGGTGTTGCTTCTTTTGAGGTCCCTCGCTATCCTCTGGAAGGGAGTGGTTCTATGATTTGGCATACTTTGAAAGTGGGGGCGCAGTTGATTAAGGATGCTCTTTTTTGGATCTGTCATTCGGGGTCACAGGCTCTTTTTTGGTTAGATTCTTGGGATGGTCACCCTCCTATTCTTTCTTCTTTTCCTCATCTCTAGCCTCTTTCTAAGGTTTTTAGTGTGGGTGGTTGGGATACTATGGAGCATTATAAGGTGGCGCAGCATGATGGTTTGGTTCTATGTTTTCGTTGGAAGCATCCTTCTGAGTGGCCACCAGGAGGGTCTGAGGGGGATAGGCGTGAGCTTTCCCAACTTTTGGCTTCCCGTGCTTGTAATTCTTTGAGAGGACCTGATGTCTTGGCTTGGGATGGTTCAGACTTGTCTGGAAAATACTTCGTGGTTGCTGGTTATAAGCAGATTGGTAGGCAGTTGTTTGGGGAAATTGAGGTCCCTTGGTGGAAGCAAGTTTGGCACAAGTTGTCATGGCCCAAGTGCAACTTCTTTATGTGGTTAGTGGCTCAAAATCGGTGTTTCACTTGGGATAATTTATGTAAGTGTGGTTTTCAAGGCCCCTCTATGTGTGTTTTGTGTCACGGCTGTGAAGAGAGTGTTTCCCATATCTTCTTCCAATGCTCCTATGCTAGGGAGATTTGGCACTTCTGGTGGGGGGTGTGGAATACGGCCTGTTGGCATGTTTCCTCTTTAGTGGAATTTGGGGAACGGTGGCGCAGGGCCCCTATTTCTACTTCTTTTCTTCAGGCTGCTTGGGCTCTTGGGCCTTCCTTTATTATCTGGAACCTTTGGTTGGAGAGGAATAGGCAGATCTTTCAGGATTCGCGGCTGATGGCTCCTCACCTTTGGAGGAAAATTTTACACTCCTTAGGAGAAACTATTGCGGCTAAGTGTGATATGACTATGCGGGTGGACCCTCGGGATGTTGATTGTTGTAATCGTCTTCATCTTCCTCCTCTGCAACGACAACTCATGCGCAATAGATGCAGGCATCCTACCCTGAAGGTGAATAGGGATGGAAGATGGACCCCTCCTCCCTTGGGAGTCCTAAAAATCAAATCGGATGGCTCTTCTCGTGGTAATCCTGGTCATGCTGGCATTGGAGGTGTGGGTCGTGATAGCTCAGGAGATGTTCAGTTTATTTTCTCTGTGTATAAGGGTCTTCATACAAATAATCTTATGGAGGCTCAGGCTATTTTAGTGGCCGTGGAGTGGGGCAGTTAGTTGGGATGGCGAAGGATCATATGTGAGTCTGACTCCCACGTTGTGGTGAACTTACTAAAAAGGCAGTATATGGATAATGTGAGCTGGCAGTTGGCTTTGATTGTTGAACAAATTCTCACTCTCTGTGCCTCTCTGGAGCATGTTACTTTCAATCATATTCCTCGTGAATGGAATGGTGTGGCTGATTGCTTGGCTAAATGGGCTTCTAATCATATGCATGATTGGAATTTGGTGGATCGAGGCCAACTACCCCCATATTTGTCTCATCAATTGGATCACTTGGTTGAACTTGATAGGGCCATTTAATGCCCTTGCTTTGTAACATTTCCTTGGTTTAATAAAAAATTTACCCCTTTATGTTAAACAAGTAGTTATTTCCAATAGATCAAGAATTTTGTGATACTTCTCCCTCTCATATTTTTTATCTTGGCATATATCCCTTATTCAAGTATCCAGACTACACTACCCTCGTCATCCATAGGTGTTAAGTCTTTTAAAGGTGTAATATTTTCAAGAGCTCTTTCAGATAAGAGACATGAAAAATATTATGGATTTTTCTATTCGAGCAAGAAGTTGCAATGCATAGGAAACCATTCCTATCCTCCTGACAATCTTACAGGGTCCATAAAATATTATTTTGGACTTCTCAACTCTATTTGTATTGAGTGAAGACTATCTAGACATAAGGTTGTTATTTCAAGTAGACTATGCTCAACCTCAAAAGATTTCTCTGTATATAATGCTTCCTTGTTTAAAAAATCTATTGTTGCTAAGCTTGCTGTAAATGATCTTTAAGCAACATCAAGATCTATTTTCTTTGATTTATCAAATCTAAAGCTACTACAATGTTTCTAAACTAAACTTCTATTATTGTTATGAAATTGAAATCTAAACTTCTAGGCTTATGTGAGTTTCTATTGTGATGGTTGAATTAAGATACAAGCAAAAGGAAACTAAAATTTTTCTTACCATTCAATGTGCAAATTGTTTTGTTTGAAAATGTATTTTGTATGTATTGCTACGTTGAAATGTTGTAACGTTCGTTGAAAAAAATAGTGTATGTATGAATCATAATAATAAAAAAAAAAATCACAACATAAATCCTTTGTTGTTGTAAATAAATAATAAATAATGGTATATGGAAAGTTCACTGTCAGCAATTCACTGACTGAAAATTCACCGCAGGAAAATTTACCGTGCGAAAAATTAATTGCATGAATTTTTGGCAGTTAATTTTTCATGGCGGTGAACTGCTGATGGGGGTAAATTTTCTCGCAGTGAATTGTTGATGGTGAATTTTCTGTAGGTGAATTGCTGAAGGTGAATTTTCTTGGAGCCATAAACAATATACATAGATAGAGGAACGTAGTTTTATAGTTATTAGCTTACTCATGTAAGCATTGGAGTCATAAGGATAGTTTAACATTTGTCACTACTGTTGGTGAAGCATTTGGTAAAACAAAAAAACCAAGAAATAGTCAGGATAACATAAAATGACAAAGTGAAAGTATCTTAGGCTCTTCTGTAGTTAGTGATATTCAGCCATCTCCTCCCTCTTGCATATTTAGACTACAAAATCAATATTCCCTTCTGTAGAAGCAACTATAGATGTATGCTTCCATATTTTTCCTATTAAACATCGATTAATCTGTTTTTTCAAAAAGAAAAAAGCGCTTTAACCTGCATTCTTATCCCACATCCTTTCAACTTATCAATAGACAGGAAAAAAAATATAAAGAGAATCAAGATCATATTGTATGAGTGAGCAAGGTAAATGCTAATAAACTAATTTTTTTAAAGGATCGGCAACAGGAAATGTCCTCTGCATGCAAGGAGATTAAGCTGGAGGACAACCATGTTCGCCGTATGCCATGGAGGGGATTTTTCCGTAACCACGCCTCTTTCAAGACCTGCCGAGAGATGTCAAAAAATAATAATGATAAACTAGTAACTCAAAACAATGCCAGCGAAATGGGGTGCTTGGGAATTCTACAGAGTCGATTTGAAGTGGGTAGAAGAAAAAGAAAAACATATAATATAATTTCTTGTGAGATATATATTGTCTTAGATAGTGCCAAGCATAGATGCCAGAGAAGAAGATAAAAACAAAAATAAAAGAGAGGAATAATATAATAACGCAAAATGAAACATGGATCTCTCTCTATAGCAGACCCTGTAGGTGCCAATGAATTCGTTATGCCATTCAATCCTAGCATGGGTAAGGCAATAGAATACCACACCTTTTCTTGCCACTTTTTCCCTAACTGGCATTCATTGGAGATTTTACTTTTAATTAACCATTATAATCTTAAGTTTAATGTTTCCGACTTTTAAAAGGATCTAGATGGCGTAGACATCGAGTGGTTCGATGTATCGATGTTTGATGTATGGGTATTTATGGAAGTATATTGTGATTCTCATCGTATGAGATATATATAATATGTGAGAGAGAAACGAAAATATCTTTATATATATATATGTAAAATCTTCCTTTCAAATACTACAATTTTTTTTTTTTTTAAAAATCAGTTTGCATCAACTATCAATTTAATCAATCAATCATATTTTATCTAAATTAGAAGCGTTAGCTTCTATAGTTCATCATTCACCATGGTGACCACAATCAATGTCACACTTGTATTCTTACACTCAAAGTATTAAGCTGCTATGATTAAGGTCATCCCTAGACCAGACCTAAATCTCGAGGGTTCATGGTGACCCTAGCTTCGTATCCTGTCATGAGAATGAGAGGCTTCGTAGTTCACCCCACAATGTTAAAGGGAGTTCATTCTCTCCTTTAATATGAGATCTCTAATCTCACTTTTAATCTATGACTACTAATTAAGTACATGTAAGCTATCAACTTAGCCAATTATAATATAATGATAATAATTTTTCCATCAAGTTTTGGATCCATACCAAACACTACCAAGCATTAGTGTACAAACATTCACAATATTGACAAGGGGTGTATCATTCCATACTCCCAAAGATCATACTCAAATATTGTTACGAGCATACCTCCATATACACAAGGTCATACACATCCCAAGTACAACAATGACTTGATCATACATAAATCACAAGTACAATGGTGATTAGATAATATGTACATCACAAGTACAACTGTGGTTGTCTCATTTGCACATCACAAGTACAATAGTGGCTAGGTCATGATTTTTCTTCTCTAAGTTGTGGTATTATGTTTGATAACCCGTAAGGTGTGACCCTTCATTCCATGATTTTTCCGCTCTTAGAGATGGTTTCATGTGTGATACTCCCTAAGGTGTGACCTACCATACATTGAGTAGTTTCCTTTAACAAATGATGATCTACTTTATTATTATGCAACCTTTATGGTGGTGTTATTGTTGGATGTTGTAGTTGTGTTGATGATATGTGGTTGTCATTGTTGTCAAACATTGCCAGCACTATTACATTAGAAGTTGTATATGTTGAGGATATTGAGAAAATTGTAATAAGAAGTGCCATAGGCTGTCGCTGGGTGAAGTGGGAGTTCTTCTATCTGTGTTCAAAGACGTTGTTGGTGTTCCTCGAGGTTGTGACTAAAGGGTTTCTTGTTGAGTATGTC
>VDFB02210748.1:0-21389 GCA_007258455.2 Sequoia sempervirens | reverse complement strand
TCATCTTGTGGATATAAAATTCCCTCCTCCACAAGGATATCTCCCTCCCTAATAAGGAATACATACACAATATGTAGTTTGTAGATGACACTAGCCTATTTTTGGAATTTGATGGAGGAAACAGGGATAAACTTGTGCAGAAAATAAAAGTATTCTACTCTACCTCTAGTGCTAAATTATTTAAACAGAAATTTATTATTCTTGGTTGGAAATATGTCCCCCAATATGGTTTACAAATTATCATTCTAGTAGGGAGAGCCCAACAAAATAGTAAGGTATATAGGCATTCCATTTGCATTTAATGATTGTTTAAAAGATACGTGGTTATAGATCAAGGGGAAGATTGAGAGTAAGATGTATAAATGGAATTAGTTTAGTTTTCATCCTTCTCTTGAAGGATTAAAATTTTCCATAAAATAATATATTCATATATCTTGTATTGCTCTTATCTCCAGTGCTTCAATAGTTATCAAGTTGATGAGATTCAAAAGAATATTTGGAACTTTTACTTGTCTAATGGAAAAGAGAAGAAGAATAAACACTCTATCAAATGGGAGTGGTGTTGTTTGGACAAAGAGTATGAGGTCTTAGGTTTGAAGGATTTGAGTCTTAATTGAATTTCACTTGCATTTAAATGTATTCTTAGATCCCTAGAGGGGGGTGAGACCTAGAAAATTATGGTTAGGAGCAACATCATTTATGTCTTATGACAATTATTGAATTATAGTGCATGGTATCAATGGATGTAGGAACTCTAGAAGAATGAAAATTTTCAAGAAGAATAATAAAAGGATATATTGTATTTCAAGGATTGGATGAGATTCCAACTTAGCCTAATGAAGACGTGGTATATCTCTTTTCAAACACTTGACTATTTCAAATATTTTCAATATTGGTTCAACATAGTGCTTATTTTTCATGTTAAAATATTATAGGATATTTTCAAATAGAAAAAATCTTGGAGTAGTTCTTGATGAGGAATATCATGAAATACATGTGATTAATGTTACTCTAAATTCTCAACATAAACCATCCTTAACGTAATTTCATAAGGAAAATTAGAAGATCATTTAATGTTAAGCATACTAGTGGCCCCTAATTTATTTTTTCTCAATATTTTAACTTGAAATTTTGAATACCACCAAAAATAAAATTATCTTTCTTAAGTCAAATCATAAGGATTTTATTAAGGTATAGAGTTCCCTAAGGAATGTTTTACCTAAAGCCACATTGGGATGATGAATTTATTTATTTTAATAGGTAGTAGATACAGTACTGTCCTTTCTTTCTTGTGCTTGTGGTGTCATGATCTTTTGTTATTGAATTACAATAATTTTTTCCTCTATTGTTTTCTCTATTCCGTGAATCATATTTCTTCTTATAGATAATTAGTGAGGATAAATAAAAGTTCATTATATTAATTCAATGGCATGATAATAATATTCTATTAGTGGCAAACCTTAGATTCTTGAAACACCTAGTGATTGTGTTGAATGATCTCTTGAATGTTTGATTTATCTCAAGAATTTAAGTCTTTTGCTTTTATAAAATATAGTTTTGATTATATAAAATATAGTTGTGCATCCATGTTATAAGTAATTTATACATCCTATGGGAGCTAATATTTTTTATCTAATGGTATTTATATCCCTATAATTTTATATATTTTTTCATGTGTACTAAAATCCATGTACCCTTGAAAATAAAAAGACACTATTTATACTATCTTAAATTGTTGTATTCCAAGAAATATATCTACTCCTCTAATTGTGATTGAATTCACTTTATTCTAGTAAATATTTTTTACTAAAAGTTTTATATGATGATATTTACAACCATATGGGATTTTATTCACATTAATATAATGATCTATTTATATTAAAAATTTAAGAGAAAATAATTAAGATCATTAGTTAATCTTCATATAATAGCCCAACAATTTCACCTTTTACTTTTGTATATAACCAACTACTTTGCTATTTGTATTATACTTTTTCCATTTAATTATGTGCAAATATAATAGTGATTTCTTACATCCCATTACATTCTCTTGTTTAATTTTAAAATTACTTTTTTAGTTACTTCTTACTCTTTTATAACCTCATTCTTAGTAGTCATTCATATTTTCTCCTTATTAGTAGGACTTATGACCCCTAAAAAAAATTTCAATTAGAATTCTAACATAAACCATTTTGAGTTAAGACTTCTCTTGAGGAGAAGAGAGTAGTCTAATATTTCATAGGTTAAATGAGTTTTTTCCATTTATACAAATAGGATTATCCCATTTAATCTATTGGAGTCTTTCATTATTTTTCAAAGAAAAATATTTACAAGGCTTAGAGAAAATATTGGACATGGAATCTATATCTTAATCCATCATCCATAGATACATTTATTATATATATATCTTAAATACATCTATTTAAAATATTTTGATAGATCATTCTCAACCAAGATATCTTATGCAAATGTTTTTTAGTTTTTGATTTGCTAATGATTTTTTGAAGAAATTTAAGATGATAAATGTGAATCCAACTCCTACACCTGTTGCATTGGGCTTAAAACTTAGCAAGGATGAAAAAAGTCCTAGTGTTGATGCAACTTTATTCAAAAGATTAGTTGGCAGCCTCATGTATCTAACCGCCACAAGACCGGATATCATGTATGGTGTGAGTCTCATTTCTAGATTCATGGAAAAACCAAAGGAATCACATTGGAAAGCTGGAAAAAGAGCCTTTAAGGTATATAGCTAGGAAACAAAGTAAGTGTTTTGGGATTTTGGGGAAGCATGGACTCTCAAACACAAAGTCTAAACTGGATATCTAGATAGGACTAGGGAGGTATCATGGATTAGGTATATCTCCTGCATCAAAGAAGCAATCCAATTATGATACCTCGTTGAAGGAAATAACATCTTGCAGCCACATTAGCACCCCTGCCAAGCAGGCATGGATGAGAAGAATACTTTCAATTTGAGAGGCATCCATAAGAAGAACCTCTATGAAACCTACGGCATAATAATTCAGAAACTTTACTCAAAAAATCATGTCTTTCTATAAAAAAGGGGAAGCATATTTATACTAAGATATCATTTTCCACTTCCTAAGAATTGGTAAAAAATGGTGACACATATCTCTGGAGTTTCAAAATCCAAAAGCAGCACACATCTTCTGAAATTCTTACAAACAAAGCTTTTGAACATCTCAAGGAAACATAACAAACATATATGAAAGTGAAGATTAAGGGGAAGTGTTGGTGGACATGGATCTCTAGCTAGAAATTAGTAATCTCCCCTGCCACCATCACATAGCTACTCCAATCACCACATTTACTTCACTCTTATTTTTTCTTCTATTCCCTTTGATGCATCTAGAATCTTCTAATTTTTGGCATGTATCTAGAAGCTTCTTCCAATGCTGGAAAATGAGCTTTGTTTTTGTCTTACCACTATATTTTTGCTTTGCTGAATTTTAAGTCATTCACCATTCTATAAACCACTCATAATCTTACATGGGTATTTCAGCTCAGTTCAAACCTAGGCTAGAAGCTTTTGCCAAGCTCGTTGAACTTTTCCCTTTGCTGCTTGTGCCTATTTTACATTACTTCTCCATTTCAAACCCAAGCGGTGTTTTATGTGTTCCGTCAAAGTCTCTTTTGCTCTTGATTTGAATGTTATTTTTTTGGGAAGTGTTTCAATGTGATGTTTGCACTTAGGCACATATTTGTGAAGTTCACTGAACTCCCCACTCCACCACTCATAGATGTTTATTTTAAAAATTTTGAAAGAAAATTATATTGGAAGTGGTGATGTGAATTAAGGCATTAAATGCTCATCTACTTCCATATTTTTCCCTAAAATTAAGCTTTAAGAAATCAAAGTGATGGAAAAAAATTCTCATTGCAAAATTTTCTATAGACGAACTGGAGAAGACATAAAGTTCAAGTTGCAATGTCTGCCATTGAGGTATTTTTAGATTTCACTCATTTGTTCTATTCTCTGTTGCCTCTAGCTGACTGTCATCTATTCTCAAGAATTATTATTTTTATCCATGGTAAAGTGCCAAATATGTACAGGAATATATATCCAGTTAATATATGAGGGTCTAGAAATCGTGATACTCATCTAGGTTTGTTAGTTTTGATGAATTGTAGAAAAATTCAATAAATCCAATCCTCACGCATCATTGAATCCAGGATAGATTGTGCATTAATTGACCGTTTTGATTTCCCATAGCCTTGCAATGTCCTAAGCTCATTGAAGAATTCATAACTCATTATAATTCAAAAAATCATGAGATTAGAACTAAAGATAATAGACTTGTTCTAAAGGTTCAGAGGTCCACTTTTGTGTCTTGCTTAAGGTTTTTAGAAAGAGAGGAATATTCATTGATGAACATGATGCATTCCCCAATTGAATTTACTGCAAAGAAAGGGGTTTACAAAAATGTGATAGCAAAGAATTGGTTGGCCAAACCAAAGAATGGAAAGTTCCAATTTCCACATAAATTACATAGAAACCATTTTGTAGAAGTGGCAAACATTATGGTGTTGTTACTTAAGGTTAGGGGAAATGAGGATGTTCATGGATTTGAGGAATGGATGTATTTTCTTATCCAAATTATTTTGAGTGGAGAACAATTCCTAGATTGGCCAGAGATTATTAGTGACCACCTACTTGAGTTGATGACATTCTTTACTCTCAATAGATTTTTCTATATGTCCTCATATCTAATATATGCCCTTGCCAATACTAGACCTTAGCTTGGGTTAAGACCAAGTGATTTTCCTCTAGAAAAAGTGGTCATTTGTGATTATCATGATAAACTCTAGCTTCACAAGAGCTTTCAACATTTCAAATGGGTGATTGACACCTTCTCCATGAGGATGATCAGATAAATACAGGGTCATCCTATAATGTGACTGTCACTTGACTCCACACACTTTGTTGATTTCTATGGCAGCTATTTTATTCAATTCGAGAGATTTTAAAACATTAAGGTTGGTGGATACATTGGATTTCTTATAAAATACCCTAAGTATCCTAAAGACAAGTGGGTGATTATTAAGGTAAGTAGGAAATTGGTTGATGTTAACAAATTATGCCAAGACAGGAAAAGATTGATAGTCCATTTCCCTTTTCATTTTGACCCATATAGTTGTCAATTAATGTCAAATGCTCTAAATATTGAGAAGGAATTGTCTAGGTATAACATGCATTCGTATGATGAGTGAGTCCCCTTTGATTCAAAGGATTACATTAAGAATAACTTGAAATTGAGCCCTAATTTTTACCACCAATCTAGCCTTGAAGACTACTGGGCTGACGGTTTCGATGAATATGAGGTCAGAAGGAGCTAGATGAGATTGACATTGGAATAGATAATTATTTATGATTTAAAGTGGGATTTGTAGGGCATTGTGGAAGATAGGTCTGACATGGTAGACCCAATGTATAGTGAATTGATAGAAAACCAACCTATTCCTACTATGGACTGAAATTTCAAAGAAAAAGAGACCATTGAAGAAAAAACTGTTGATGTTTTGACTAGAACAAGAGAATGGGTGACAAAGAATAAAATTGGGCAATCCCATCCTCACACTAGGTCCAAAAATTCACAACTTGTTGAAGTAACTTCTCAGGCCTTTGCTAGTAGCAAATTAGTTAGTAATGTTTCTCAGTCTTTACCATATAAAGCCAAGGAGGTGATGATGGGGATCCACCAAACAAGAATGTGTATTCACAAACCTTTGGAGAAGATATCTTCAACCTGCCTACTCTAGAGAAAGAAAATGAAGGAGAAGAAGAAGAGGATGGTTTAGAAGCCCTAAATATCATTCGTCTCCCTCCCAAGATGAATCACCTATTAGAGAGGTCGACACATCTCAAAGGTCACAAATAATTACACCTACAAAGGACACTCCTCCAGTCACTAGGACACTGTTTGAGTCTGCAAGTTTCAAGGAAACCAAGGTTTCAGTAACTCCAACCTGGTTGGAAGATTCATTGCCATGGAAAAGGAAAGATATATAGCCTAGCTTGCCTAAAAAAGATATGGTGTGTTTGTTATTGCAGAGAACTACAACCCCAAAATCTAACAAGTTGAAGAGCACTACTAGGTTGATTGGTGATACAAAATCAAGGAGATTCCAGATAGAAATTGCACACCCTTCAATGCAGAGGGATGTTTCTCAGGAAGCTGCAAGTGACTTTGAAGTGAATAGAGTAGACCTCGGCCCTCCTACTAGGGATGGAGATGTTTATATTTTTCAAGTGTTTGCAGCCAGGATGGTTGTGATGTCAAAGAAAGATAAAGCAAAGATGATTTGAAAGCCTAGGTTCCTAATTTGACTAAATGCTTGAAGTCTATTTTTGAGATTGTTCCTCAGCCTCTCTCTCATGTCGATTCATCTATAGAATTAGTTAATGTGGTTGGGAAGGAGGCCTTGACTAAAATTAAGAGTTTTCAAAGCGTAAGAAAAGCTATAGATGATTGGATTGAGTCTCTGGTTAAGAAGGGAAGCCTTGTCATTACTGAATCCATAAAATACTTCCAAGAGATGAATGCCTTGAAAACCACCTTAGGGGAAGAGATCATTTCAACTGAAATAGAAGAGAAACTATGGAATAATTATCAAATTGAATTAAAGTTAATGTTGAGCTTAGATATGGAAATATTGGCTATAGACTAGGTTATACCAAATGCTTTAGATACTCGTTATCTATCATGGACTAAAGGGGTAGAGTGGAAGTTACAGATTGCTAAACAAATTATGTAGAAACTTAAGGAAATTATTAATGAATGCACTGATATTTTAGATGAAGCATTGAGTACCTTGGTGGCTCTTGGTTTGCTCCAAGATAAAGGAAAAATGAGAAATGACATGGATGTTAAGAGCCTAATAGATGGTTTCAAGAAAATGGTCAAGGAGACACTTGATTCACCCTCACTTAATGTCGAACACTTGCATCTAAACTTAGTGAACTATACCTAGTCTCATCTTAGGCAATTGACCTCATGAAAGTTTGTGAGCATCGCATGGAAACGACTAAGGATAACCATTTGACAAAGAAGTTCAGGATGAAAAATGTAATTATTCCTCACTATAAGGACCTGATGCACATCCTTGAAGCCTTCTAGACATGGTGGAAGAAACCTTTCATGACCCCAGAAGGTGGAAATGAAGTGATGCCATTGTGATGGATTAGCTTTCCTTTCTTTCTTTTATGTGTCTTTTCATTTTGATCGATCAGGAACATGAAGAGGCAGTTTTCATCTGCCTATTTAATGTATCTATTTTCATATGTTCTCTCTCTAGACATTTTCGAAGACTGCTAAATACTGGTTATTAATGAAACTATTATTTTGTCTGTGTGCAATTCGGTTGTGAAGTAATCTGAGTTCTTAAATCTGTGTGTTTGGGAATACCTTAATGCATGTCTTATCTTTGTGTAAATAATGCAGTTCTTCATATTCGATTTCATTTCTCAATAGTATTGGGCATACATTCTATTTCTGGTGATTAATTGGTTTTTGTGCTGATATATCTTATTCATTAGACCTCGCACCTGATTTTTGAGAATTTTTCTGATATTGGGTATACCTTTTCTGTTTTCTGGTTAAAAGCATACATGGTATTTAGTTTTAGTAGTTTAAATTCATTGAAAATCATGTGAGCTGTACCTCGATAATATTCAAAGAATATTCATATTTAGTCAAGGATTGATATTCAAAGTAGTTTGGTTAATTTTTTGACACCTTTCTGATATTAGATTCTGATCTCTGAATGTGCCCAATTTGTTAGCCAACATTTTGAAAATGTATTATAGATGTTACTCTGTTTTCTGTTGTGGAATGAATGTATGAATCAAAGAGCACCGACAGCTCTGTTTTGATTAAGGCATTAATAAAAACTCTTCTTTAATTTAATATTCTTTTCTGTATGCTGTAATTTGTCTTTTTTTCTCCCTAACAAATTAATTTGAAATCCCGCATTATACAGAAATCATAGCTAACGCTATATGAAATTCACATTTCTAGAAAGAAACTCCAGCATATTGCACTTTACGTTAAACACACAAAAACCTATCATAAATCATTAAAAATGAGATATTAATGTCTGGAAGATTCAGTCTTCTGTATCTCATTCATATCTTATACCCCGCACATTTATTTCGCTAACATCTGATGCAGAGAAAGAGTGAAAAATGAGATTAGATTAGCACGTGCTACAATAGCCAACACCATCGCCACACAAGCCAATCTGGCAGCAGTTTGAATACGCTATATCAATACAGTCATAATCGCTGGCGCAATTAAACAGTAGGTTGCAGTTATCGTCGGCTGAAACCAGAATGCCCACTCCAAATATGACTACCACCATTAACAATATGCTCAAATGTTTCAGGTTTCCCAATTTCCACGCCATTTTTGTGGATTTTGAAGGTGAGGAGTATGCGGGTAGTATGGTTTTAAATAGATAAACCTCTTCACTTTCATTGCGGTCCGTTAATCACTAGATGCAATAAGTGGAAATCTTCGTCCAATGCCATTGAGGGGGTAAGGAGTTCGAATCTGCCGACATACCTTTTCCTTAGCTGGGCAAAATATATCAATGGAAATGGAAAGAAGATTTGAATTAAGCCAATAAATTGTTTAATATCAGTCCTCTCGCACTAAAGACCAAATTCTTTCCTCGATGGAGTCGTCAAGTAAAATTTGAACCTGCAAAGAAGATTCAGAAAGTGAAAAATAATGTTTAATTTACTGCACAATACTTAAAATCTATCGTGATAATCGGAGTGATGGATTAAACTATGTTCTCATCAAATAAGATAAGATGAATGATAATAATACATCATCTTAAATTCTTTCTGTCTCGATGATCTGGAAAGGAACATCAAAATTTATGCCGAATATATAATTTCAAAATGGCGAAAGTAAAATTTAGTATACAAAATAATTTAAAATATTTAAAATTAATTGAAAATAATATGTAAACAGAAGTATCTTTTGATTCAAATAGTTGATAATAAATAATATTGGTTATTTTTATTAAATGATAATTTCAGATTTTAGAAAACTAAAATAATAATTACATTTTGAATAGTTCATGAATATCTGTTAATATAGTTATAATTTAGATATCTAAAATACATTTCAAAGTAATTTTATTTTAATTTTAAATTGCTATGTTTACTAGTTTATGGAGATATAAATTTTATGTGTTGTTCTTTTCTTGTTTTGAAAAGTAAGTGTGTATATTAACATTTATAAAATAGCATTGCACTTTCACAACAAAAATGTGGGTAAAAATAGTTATAATAGTTTGGAGCATTAAAACATGGACAAGGTCGCTAAGCTGTTATAGTACCGACAATTGGTGGAATGGTGGATCCCCATCATTAGGTTTACCAAAATGCATTAACAAGGTCCAAATCATCCATGAGAGGCTCCCACTCATTGATGTTCTCTTTATCTTCTTCTTCAATAGTAGGAACACAGGAAATGAAAAGAGGTAGTCAAGGAATCTCTTGGAATCAAACCAGCTAGAAGAACCTACAATAGGCTACCTAGAAGCTTCCTTGAAAAATAGTCTGGAGGTAGAGCACTCAATAATAGGCCACAACTAGCCTCCTTGACCACAACGCCTTCTGCTACTTAGGGGAGAAGCCTAGGAGTCATTGTCCTAGTTGCCTTGACTAGAGAGGCTATGACCATGGTGGCACCCACAAGAAGGTGAGTGACCTAGAACAACAAGATGGAAAAACACTAGCTACAACACAAAGGGTGTTAACCGAATTGTCAAGAAGTAATTGTAAATGGACCACATAAAGTGCATCATTGCTAACTTGTAGTTGGATTTGTAATAGAATTGTAGAAAAAATCATTGCTTTAGTATAAAGTAAAACATGTTTATCCATAGAAAAGATAAAAATAGAAAAAATATCTTTCCATATGTTTAATAAAATATCTCCTCTAAAAGCATGTCAAGTTTAAGTGAATTTTTTAGGGATATGAAACCAATCTTGTAAAAGAACCATACACCATGAAAAAGGTTTTGGTTTTAAAGGATTGAAATATTCATGAATCTAAGTCCAAAAGTTTTGAGCTATATAAAAAAAAGATAAGTATTTGATAGAATCCTATTGATCATACATGAAGGTCATCCTCAAAACTCAAGAAGATAATCCCTCAGAAAATAAATGTCTTGCGAATCTTCAAGTTATCTATCCCATTGGAACCAAAATTCTTGCATGATGTCCCATTAGTCTTTGCACATTCTAGAATAGGTTCCCACTAAGAAATCTAGACCAGTTAAGCCCCAAATGCTCTAACTATTAATTACAATGAAATTCTAAGAGCAATAACTTTTAATAGACAACTAGAAATGATATGAAATATTAATATGTGATAGACATCCAAGTGGAGATGCTATGTCTTGTTCTGTGAGTTGAGAAATGGTAATGCAATGAAATGAAAAATGAAATGTTGAAACTGCTACTAAATGAAATGCAAGAAAATAAATGTTTTTGGTTGATTCATGATTGGTTTACAACTAGGGATGCTCCTCCATTAGAGACCTGAGGTTGGAAAGAAAGTGAGTCCCTCACTTTCTAAAGTTCAAAGGAAAACCAAGATGGTCCACCTTAGCCTAAGAAATCAATTATGATTCTTTCACTAGTCCACCTTTCCACTTCAAAAGGTATTCTTTGCATTGCTTGTTCCTTGTGTTCCTTCTAGTTCTAGTATCCAAGATCTACTCAATCTCCTCTAGTTCTTGATGTTGTAACCTCTCCTTAAAATATTCTTCATAACTATTGTCACTTGATTATCCTTCGTGATACTCATGTATGTCAGAAATATTGAAAATAGGTGATATACCAAATTTCTCTAGTAAATCTACTTCATATGAATTTTAGGAATCAAAATTCTATAGAATCTTACACAGTCCAAGTTTCTTCAGCTTCAACTTATTCTATGTTCCCACTAGAAATCTTTCCTTCCTCAAATATACCATCACTTCATCTCCAACAACAAATTTATTATGTCTTTGGTTCTCATCTTCCTTTTTCTTATACTTATTGTTCATATCTTCCAAGTGTTTCTAAATTTGATTATGTAATGGGTTCATGAAATCTACAAATTATTCTACCTTTGCACTCCTCTTTTTCTCCATATTGATGCATCTTAACTCTACAACTCCTTTGGGATGTACTCCTATCATAAACTCAAATAGTGTCTTGCGTGTACTCCGGTTCACTAAATTATTGTATACAAATTTTTCTTTTGGTAGAACTATATCCCAATTTCCTTACTCATTTTGAACCAATCATCTTAAGTAACAGGCTACCCAAACCTTTTTCTACAATTTATTTTTTTCCTTTAGTTTGTTGGTGATATGTTGAACTACACTTTAGGTTGGTCTTCATCTTCTTTCACAATGTTCTCCAAAAGTATCTAGTGAACTTGGTGTCTTAGTTTGAAACTACACTCTTAGGTAATCCATGCCATCTAACAATCTCCTTGAAAGATAAGTGAACAACATGTACAACACCATTTGTCTTCTTGCAAGGAATGAAAGTACCATTTTAGGAAATTTTTCAATGACTACCATAATAGAATCATATCCACTCTATGTTCTTAGAATTCCCAATATGAAATAAATGCTTAAATCTTCCCAAGGTCTCTCTAGTACTGTCAAATATTTATACAATCTAGTATTCTAACTACTCCCTTTTGCTACTTGACAAATTTTGAACCTTTCAACACATTTTATGACATCACTATACATCTACAACCAAAAATTGTGTTCACTCACCAAGCTACTGTCTTATCCACTCCAAAATGTCTTATTAATCCTCCAATATTCTTTTACTTAATTAGGTTCTCCCTCATCAACCTTTTCATAATACACAACTATGATTTTTTGAACAACATATTTTCTTGAATGAAATAATCTAACCATTGGATCTAATCTGTCACTATTGTTTCCTTACATTCTCTCCATGCTTCACTAGAATCTAAATCATCCTCATACATGTGATTCACTTCTTCAAAACCCAATACTTCTATCCTCATCTCTGTCAGAAAATTCCTTCATGTACTTATTGCATCTGCAACTTTGTTTGGATTTTCGCTCCTATGTTTGAACACAAATCTATAACACTGTAAGAACTCAACCCACCTCATATGTCTCTAATTCAACTTCCCTTGACTGTTCAAATACTACAAAGCTTGATGATCTATATACAACAAAAATTCCTAAGGCAACAAGTAATGTCTCCACTTCTTCAAGGCTTGAACTATGGAATAGAATTCCCGATCATAAATTGAGTATCTTCTTTTGGCATCATTCAACTTCTCACTAAAATAAGCTATGGGTCTTCCTTCTTGACTCAACACTTCTCCTATTGCTTTTTGACTTCCTTTTCAAAATCAAGTAGTGCTAACACTAGTTGCTCTGTCACCTTTTTCTTCAATAATTTAAAACCCCTTTGTGCTCTAGATGTCCACTTAAATTTCTCCTTGTCTCCTCTCATTGTCTCTATCGTGGGGTTACAAATGCTACTAAATTTTCTAATAAAATTTTGGTAGAAACTAGCTAAGTGATGGAATGATCTTTCTTTTCCAATGTTTTCTAATTTAGGCCAATCGACAATTGCTTTGACCTTCTTAGGGTACATTTCCATTCCTTTAGCAAAAATGAAAAACCCCAAATATACCAACTTTTATTTTTGTAAAGCTACACTTCTTGACATTGATCAACAACTTCTCTTTCAAGCTCTGCAATACGTATCTAATATACCACAAATGCTCTTCTATGCTCTTACTAAAAATCAAAATACATATAGATAAACAATGAAAATATTACTGAAGAATTTCTTTAGTACCCCATTCATCTAAAATATCATGAAAGTGTTTAGTGCATTGGTCAATCCAAAAGGTATTACTAACTACTCATACAATCCTTTATTAATCTTAAATTTAGTCTTCCATTCATCCCCTTCTTTGATTTGGATCTCATTGTATCCACTCTTGAGATCAATCTTCATGAAATACTTTTATCCACTCAAATAGTCCATAGTGTCATCCATCCTTGGTAATGGGAACCTATAGTTGACAGTGATCGTATTGATTGCTCTTGAATATATACACATCTTCCACTCTACATCTTTCTTTTGTGCAAGTATAGTAGGTACCACACATGGGCTTAAGCTTTCTTTGATCAATCATTTCTTCAATAACTCTTGTATGTGTTGGTTCAATTTAGCATTCTCTACCAGTTTCATTCTATGTTTGGAAAAACTTCCACCTAATATTAGGTCTATATAATCAATGAAATTCTAGACTAGGGAAAGTCCATCTATTACAATCAATGACATGATTTCCTCATGTACTTTGCTAGAAAAAATTCTACCTCCTCATTCCTTGCAGTAAAATTATCTACCTCTAGACCATTTATTTTCTTGAGAATCAATGACAAACACATATTCTTATGTATAAATCCATCTAGAATTTCCCTTCCATCTACCAAACATAGTCTAGCAATGCTACAAACTTTAGTCTTCTCCGCTTCCTCTAAAGGTATCAACATGATTATTTTGACCTTTGAAGTCATAGTGTAAGTATTTCTTCTTCGATCATGAATTAATGTCTTATTATATTTCCATGGTCTTCCTAATAGTAAGTGGCAAGAATACATAGGCATAATATCACACAAAACTTCATCCCTATATGATCCAATATGAAATTTCCCCAAACATCACTCATTCACGAATATCTTTTTCTCATCTTGAATCCATGCCATCCTATAGTGGTTTGGATGTGTCAATGTTTTCAAATTCATCTTAGTTACCATCTCCTCTAAAGCTAGATTATCAATGCTACCACTATTAATGGTAACTTCAGATACCTCTCCTTCAGACTTGCATTTGGTTCTAAATAGACTCTTCCTTTGCGATGGTTCCTTAGTCACTTCTTCATTCATTAAATCTCATCTCATCACCAATGATTTTCCTTTCTCAGGTTTCCTAATTGAATTAGGGGATTCAACATGTTCTTTATCCATATAAACCACTCTTCTAGTATCCTTAGTTTTATTTTTGGTACTTTTGTGATGACACTCAAAATATCTATGTCCACTTCCACACTTGAAACAGGTTCCCCTTAATGGTCTTCTCTTAGATCTACCTCCATCTCTTTTTTATCCATCATTGTAATAAGAATTATGACCTCCTCTATCACTATGGTAGAAATTTGTATCTTCTTTTCCTCCGTAGTATTCAAATTAGCATCCTTTTTTGCACTCTGTATGGTTTTAGATCTTTGTTCTACTCTGCATAAGGTCTTCTATCTCTAGATTGTTATCCACTACTTTGGAATCTTCCTCTTGCACTTTTGTACCTTTGTTCAAACTTTTTTTTCAACTTCTCCTCAACCTTGAATGCAAATTGATATGCTTCTTCAACTTATTTCATGCTTACTAGGATCAATTCTTCTTAGATGTTTGATCTCAGTCCATTGATGTGTCTTTCCACCTTTTCTTTGCTTGCTTCACTATATACAACCCTAATGATCATCTCGTAGAATTCTTCAGTATATTATTTAACAGATCTCTCCTTTTTTCTTAGGTTCTACAATATTTTCAATAATTCTAGTTCATAATTAGAAGGTATGAATTGATTCTTTTGTTTTATCATCTTTCTATCTCATTTGATGATTTTCTCTTTTCCTCTCCCATTTTCAATTTTATTTTCAAAAATCTCACACTTTTTGAATCTTCAATTTTCTCTTATTCAAATTATTCTTCCTTTTCATTGATCCAATCAATCAATTCTTTAGCATTTAAATTTCCTACATAATTTTGAATCTCAACACAAGATCTTTTTCCAATCTTTTAAATAGCTTTCAACATTTTTAACTAATTTGATTCTTCTTCTTCTTTTATGGCTTCTTCAATTCGATTCACAACATGATATACTTTATCATCTCTTTCATCCTCATGTCTATGGTTCAAGCCTTTCCTCCTATCTTCTTCTACTACATCTAATTGGGCTTACATCTCATGCATCATTTCCAACATTTCATTTAGTATTCCTATGACATTCATCATATAAATTTCTCTCCTCAGTGGCATCAATCCCCTCAAATTTGGTGCAACTACCGAAATGCTATAATCTTGCTGAAAGGCTTCCAACTTGTGGCAACAAAAAAATATCCCTTCTACTTTTCCTTGCTCGTTTGGGCCCTCCTTGTAAACTAAACTTAATAGTGCCTTTATTTAGTGTTGTACTATGTTTGACACATTCACATTAGGTCTTGGGCCCTTGTGAACTAATGAACATAAAATACACCTTGCTAAAGTGTTGTGAAGTGTTGTAACACACTTTCACACTTTTTTGAGGTTTTATTAATTAACCACATCTAATAAATATCTTTTTAACCTTAATCCTACCTTATTTAAAGTGTTGTAAACTGTTGTAACACACTTTCACACTTTTCTAGGGTTTTCATTAATAAATTATTTATGCTTTAATTGGCCTTATTTTGTATCCACAAGCCTCATTTATTGCATCTTTTCAAGGATAATTCTAACACAAGTTAATATTCAATCATAATTTAGATGTTTTCAGCTTGTGTGGCCCAAATTTAGTGATCTAGGATTCATTTTGCACCTTAGGTGAATGATTCCCACCTAGGTTTTGGGTCTCAAACTTTGTTTCACATCTTTCTAAGCTTTTTTAAAAATGGGACTCATTTGCCACCTTGGGCAGATCAGTACCATGTGGCCCAAAATTAAAATTAATTCAAATTTTTGGTGGGATTTTATCCTCTTAGATCTAATGTCAACTAGTAGTGTAATTTCAATAATTCTTACATAATTAAGTATAAATACAAGATTCTTTCACTCATTTTCACGTAAGAATTTTGTGAGAAAAAACCAATAGCAATTTGGAGTTCACGAGATCATTTGAGTATTTACAAGAGAATTCAATAGTCATAAAGATTAGATTATCAAGAATCATGTCAAATATTTCATGCATCATGTTTTTTTCTTGTGCTAATAATTGTGATGTACATTTTTATGATTCAAGCTAGCATTTCATTCAAGATCTATCACATTCAAGAAAGATTCAAGATCCACATCTATTGGATCCATCTCATACATATTTGAAACACTTAATTACTATGGTTTGGTAAGTTGCAATGCCATATTTTGTTCATTCATCATTCTCCATTATTAATTCACTTTGTTTCAAGGTTTGATTACCAAAACGAGGCTTGACAAAGGAAAACCCCTATTCCCTAAAAATCAACAATTTTTTTTCCTCTTTACATGTGTGACCATATGTTTATAGATTGAAGAAAAGTGGGTTTGAATCCTTCAAAAGTACCAAAATGAAAAAGTTATGAATGCCATGAAAGTTGTTATGAAAATTTTTCAAGACTCACAAAAACTCAGATCTAGGGAAAAATATCCATACAGTTTGTAGGAAATTAGTGGGAAAGTTCTTATTTGATTCCACTTCAGAGCCTTGCAAAGTTTTAGTTCAAGATTCTGGTCCAAAAACACTTCACAATAAAATGGAACAACTTCACCAGAAGTGGCAAATAAGTCCCACTATAGGTTTTTTCAAGATCTTTGCATATTCAAACACCCTTTTTCTAGAAACATGTTCTTGTACAGAAACAAATATCTAGAATTGATTCACCAAGACTAGAAAATGAGTTCTAGTAGGGCAAAAAAATTAGTCTATTTAGCATTCTAGGCTTCCATTCAAGCTCTCTCAGGTTTTTAGGTGCTTCTCTATACTTTCTAGTTTGACGTTCTGATTTATTTACATTTATTATTCATTTAGTGAAGTTTTATGCATCATTGAGTTCAATCATTAGATCTTACATTTCATAAATTTTTCCAAGCCCTAGCTTGGTGGTGAATTCCTCTTGCAATCTGAAATCATACCCTAGGACAACCCTATTGTTTGGTCAATTTCCCCTTTCTTCATTGGATTGATATCTTTAGAGTTATCCTTCACTGAAATGATTGGAAAGTGGGTCTTTCTCTATGTTCTAAACCATACAAAAGTTAATCCATTTTGGTGAACATGCATTTATAACATTTCATTTATATTTTGGAGTGCATCATCACCCTAGATCTTGCTTGCAATAACATTGCATTAGAGTTTGCATTAGTTAATTGGAATTCTAGGATTTCAATTTTTTGCATTAGTGAAAGCGCATATAGCTTACATTTTCTCATCTCAAATCATATAAAATATGAATTTACACTTCAGTTACAACTCATATAAACTACAAATCATAGAAAGAAATTAAAATTTCCTAAAAAATTGTGTAAAAACCTTAACTAGGACTCATACACCCCTCTATGCAAATCATTCCTAGTCTATATTTTAAATTGCCTTTAATAGCATTAAAAACCTCATTTTTGTGCTTCCTATGCTTGTTGGTAACATATACAATAAGTCTAGAAAGTTTTGGGAACATCTATTTTATGCATCTAGGTTAAAAACATCAATTTAGGGTAGTCATTTTTGAAATCATTTAAATAGAAAACTTCATATGATCTGAAATTGCTCACATTTCTAAAACTTTGCATAATATGAATAAAAGTACTTTTCATTTTTCCATATACAATGTTTCTATCCCTAAAGCTTTACATAAGTTTGATAAAATTGCTTTTCTTTCTTGGGTACACATTGTTTGCATTCTTAAAATTTTGCATACATTGGATAAAAGTACTTCCCGCTTTTGGATATGCATTGTTTACATTCTTGAAGCATTGCATGAGATGTTTAGAAGTGATTTTCATTCTAGATCAAACAATTTTATTGTCTTACATATCTAGGTATGCTAAGAAAAAGTTCATATCCCCTTCCTATGAGAGTGTTTTAGAAAAAGAGAATACAACCTTGGACAATCCTAATGATCATATTCATTATTCTCCCAATATCTCTCCTATTGGAGAAGAAGATATTTTGGTGCTAGAAGAACCAATCAATGAGATTTTTGAGAATCCTATATTTTTTTCTCCTCTTACATCTCTTAGTAGACAAGACATTGATGAACAAGAAGACATAACAATAGGTAATCATGATGATCACATAACAGAACAAGAGACAATTGAAACTTCAACTAGTCTACATTCACCTCCCAACATCTTCCCCTTTTTTGATTATTTTTTAGAGGATGAAAAATGAGTGAGAATGATATGTTGGTGTTGGATGATCAAAACTTTAAGATCCATGGAAACCCTCTTTATTTTTCTTCTCCTAGTTTGGAAAGCATTATAGGAAAAAGGAAGGAAATTCGTACAATCATGATAATAACATTGGTGCTTCTCCTAGTTTGGAAAGCATTATAGGAAAAAGGAAGGAAATTCAGTACAATCATGATAATAACATTGGTGCTTCTCCTAGTATCTCTCCTAGTTGTGAAGAAAATACTTTGATGTTACAAAAAATAATCGATGAAATTCATGACAATCTTAGTTGCCCCTCTTTCCCTAGGGAAAACATTATTGAATAAGGAAACACCATCATTGACAAGAAAGATAATTCAACCTTTGACCATTCCCCTACTTGCGATGAAGTTATTTTGGAAGAACCAATCCTTGAATGTCAAGAAAATTTGGTATGTAGTTCTCCTAAAAACTATCTTCCTAGGGAAGATATCATGGTGCAAGAAAATGACAATAATAATGATGTGACTTCCTTGGATTATGGTGAAAATATGATTCTAGGTTTCCCTTTATTAGAAATACATCAAACCAAGACTATTGAGGTTATGAATGAACAAGTTTCCATTAGATCCCCCTTGATCAATGGACCTCCTACATATCCTATGGAACTTCCTTTGAACCCTTTAATTCTTTACCCACCCTCACAACAACCACAAACTCAAGAAAAAATTGAACTTATCCTTTATGCACCTAAGAATAATGTTTCATAGCAATCGAGTCATAATAGCATAGCTCATACATATCACTAGGAACAATCCACAACCAATACAAACACCTTCAACATCCCTACTATTTCCTTACCCTATCCTCCTCGTTCCTCCCCATTTTCCTTAACATAATGAAAAGGAGTATGATCTTGTTGAACAACTTAAGAATAATACCGGTAAGATATCATTTGTAGGGCCTTATTAAAGCCTCCCCCCACTATCATAACATGATTCAAAGTACCTTGCAACAATTTCTTATCCCTTCTAATGTGTAACTGAATGACGTAGCAGCCCTAATTAAAGGAATAAATGTTGACATTGTTTTTCACAAAAGTGAACTTACCCCTTTGGAAGTACAAAAA
Organism: Sequoia sempervirens; assembly: GCA_007258455.2. Classification (NCBI taxonomy): domain Eukaryota; kingdom Viridiplantae; phylum Streptophyta; class Pinopsida; order Cupressales; family Cupressaceae; genus Sequoia; species Sequoia sempervirens. The sequence goes on along the minus strand of VDFB02210748.1, from coordinate 2,059 downwards.
CAAAATGAAGCTTTCATAATAATATATTGATATAAAAGGATTGGAATAAAGAGAACCCTTGTTGAAAATGGCTCTTCTCTTAATGTGTGTAGCGTAAACCTTTTGGATAGGCTTGGTGTGGACAAATAAAAAATTCAACTTGAATTTTAATCTATTAAAGGATTTGAAAATGTAGGAAAATAAGTACTTGGTGTGATTACTTTTCCTATTACAACTAGAAAGGCCACATTAGAAACACTAATCCATGTTATAGCTCATGATCTTTCATATAACCTCCGTTTAGGTAGACTATAGATTCATGCAATGAATGGAGTTCCTTCTACTCTTCATCATAAAATAAAGTATATTTACAACAACAAAGTGTACACATGATTTGAAGCTGACCCTGACCCAACTAGTTGTTTAAAAATTGAGAAACATACGAAAATTCCTTTGAAAACATTGGCACCAACTACACAAGTAAAACCCATGCAAGAAAAATAAATAGATAGATATCATAAACCCTTCACATTGATATCAGTAGATGATTTAGGATTGTTGAATTTCAAACCAACATTCATGGTAGAATGCAAGATCATAAACAATGATTTAGAAAAAGGAAAATAAAATGTAGTAAAGTCAACAAAAAATTTGGAAGACCCTTTGAAAGTATCCAAGAGCCTTCAAAAGCATCCACCCTCAACCAATTTTAGGAAGAAAAAGACAAAAAATAATAATGTAAATAAAATTTTATTTGAAACTGACTATCAACAACCCCTGAATCCTAAAGAAATTAAAATGAATTATGGAAGAGTTTATGAACTTATGAAACAACTAGGATATAGTGGAAAAGGATGTGGTACTCAAGAACAAGGTGCTCATGTCCCTATAGAGCCTAACATGGAAGAAACAACTCATGGTCTCAATTATTGTCCTTTGATAGAAATAAAACCATCAAATAAGCCTTTACCTATTATCAACACTATCAAAAAAATTCCTCTAAGCCAATTTTAACATTAATGCATCAAGAATTGATAGAAACTAGTGGTCTTCATTGTTTTCCTTTGAAAGAAACAACAAAATATTTTCTTAATGTCATTACAAATAACATCAATGATTTGAGTTTAATAGATTTTACACCCTCCTATAAAGGAGAGAACAAAATCTTACAATCTAAAGAGTCTTGTGTAAGTATGACATCATGTACTAAGCAAGAGATATCTTTGTCACAAAATAAAGGAACAACTTCTACTTTGGATCAAGAAGGTATCTTGTCGAGACTCCTCCAAGATCATTTGATATCTCTCCCTCCAAGAACTTGGAAGAAATTCTACTACAAGAGCTCATTTTGTGCATATCATAGAGTTCATGGTCATTCTACTAATGAATGTAAGGCTTTGAGTAACAAGATTCAATATCTTAAGGACTGTGGTGGTCTTCCTTGGGTTGAAACACCTAGTTCCTCTTTTCATTTTGGCTCATCCTTGTCCTACACTAAGTGGGGGTGCAAGTGTGGGTTATATAGTCTTGTCCTTGTATGTCACTCATTGTTGTCTCTTTTGGCCAGTTGATCACTCCCTTCATGTACATATAAGAGCTAGCTTGGGATGTTGATGACATGCATTAATTTTATTTACATGTGACATACTTATTCATGATGTAGCTCGATTTAGAAACATATGAATTGGCATAGGGATTTTTGAATAAAATCTCATGTCTTCTTCTACTTTAAAGAAATTACTCATAGTAGTGGTGTTAGGAACCACTTTAAAGTGGGGGCATACATCCAACACTCATATTTCATTGGTTTCTTTCTTGATGCGATGCACCCTTTTCTTGGTGGTGTCATTGGGTTTGTTTTCCTCTAAGAGCATGATATTTCTTTGAATTTTCCTCTCTTGGAAACATTAAGCATGATGTTTCCTAAGAAGAGACCTTGTATAAACAAAGAAAATCCTTTGAACATTCAACACACTATTTCACATTTACAATTTAGGTTATATGGCCACCTTGCATAACACACCTTCCATGCCTATGAAGCCATCTTGTTTGTTCATGAGCTCAAGTATACAAAGTTTTG
>VDFB02210747.1:0-39234 GCA_007258455.2 Sequoia sempervirens | reverse complement strand
TCTTCACAAGAAATTCTCTCCTTGCTTCTATTCAACTTTTCTCTGCCTTTCCTTGGCAGCAACCAGGTTCTTTTTAACCTGTACACAACCACAAAACCAAAACCACAAACTAACACTAGCCCAGACCTTTTGTTGAGCTCTGATACCAATTTGATGCAGAGTACCGAGGAAAAATCTAAATCTTCTCAAAATTCAATGAAACCAATGGGAAATCATTAAAAACCTTAAAAAAGACCTTCATGAAAATTTTTACCAATTTCTAGTGGTTAAAATAAAAGATATGCAATTTTTATTGCTTGCTACCCTATGTAAATCATAGCTTGACTGTTTTCACCAAAATGAGCATAAATTTCTTAATATTCCATGAAACAACCTCAAACCAATGCCAAAAGAAAGATAACTCATCCCTCTATCCAAAAATATAATATTTATTTCATTTTGAGGCTGTACCTAGTCGTACAATTTCCTGCAACACGACTGTAACAGAGAAATCTGAAAAGTTGCAATCAATAAAATCACCATAACTTACTCAAATTTGCATGAAATTGAGTGAGAAAAAAAGGAGAATGTTTTAGATTCATATATTAATCATTCCAAATGAATTTCCCATGAAAATATGGCCATAAGAGTTCGTACAATGATCTGAAACTCAGATTTATCAAAAAAAACATAGAAATTTTGCATAAAATTAGGGCTTCATTATTGGTTCTTCATTATTTACATCCCTCTCCCCTAATATTCTACCATACAATGGTATTTAAACCATTTATAATCATAACCAACCACCTACAACTTTCTAACTTCCTCATATGACCCTTCATCTTCTTATTTTTGCATTTTTGCAATTTTACATTTTGCATTTTGACAACTTTTAACAATTTTTACAATTTTGACAATATGAACTCATACTCACCTAATAACCTATTAAATAACTCAAACATATTAAATATGGTCTAAATGACCTTATGAAATGACCAAAATACCATGTAAATCAAATATTTACAAAATGGCCTCATGGAGGCATCAATTCCACTAGGTGCTCCTGCACCATACTCCCAGAGAAAAGAAAATTCAAGTCCCATTGAATGCTGGTCTGCTCCTTCTTTCTGATCTTCCAATTCTTTTGCAACTTTTCCTTCTTTGTATCTCTTCTTGGGTCCTTCCTCTTTTTCTTCTCAAACCATCCATTATCCATCATCTTGTCAACTTCTAGGCTCCAAAACTCCATTTCTTGTGCATATACCTCAACAACATCATGTATACCTTCATTCTCGTCATCAAAATACCATATATAACTTCCATCATATCCTTGAAAATCTGCATAAAACTAATTAGCAAAAAAAATATACAAAATTTTCATTATCAACCTTATTGTTAACAACATCTTGAGTATCAGTAACAACCTTGTCAACAATCTCAACAACTTTCTCTACTTGTTCATCAACAATTTCATCAACTACTTGATTACCAACAACCATATCATTCCTCTCAACATCAATATGTTCTTCAATAAACAAAGAAGTTTTTTCATCTTCAAACACAATTGGAATATCACTTTTCTCAACAAAATCTACCTCTACCTCATGTGTTGCTATCCTTGCTTGTTTTTTCCTTCTTTGAATAATCTTTTGTATGGGCCATTCAACTTTCTTCTTCATTGTCAAATTCCAACTTGTAACTTGCCTATACAATTGTTCTATCCTTTCCTGTAACTCTTTGATCTTTTGATTAAACATTTCTTCCTCTTTTCTCTTTCTCTCTTTTCCCTCTTGCTTTTTCTTCTTTTTCCTCTCTTCCTCTGCCTGCAAATGTCTTCCCAATCTTGTCACCAAATCCATCTTCACAAGAAATTCTCTCCTTGCTTCTATTCAACTTTTCTCTGCCTTTCCTTGGCAGCAACCAGGTTCTTTTTAACCTGTACACAACCACAAAACCAAAACCACAAACTAACACTAGCCCAGACCTTTTGTTGAGCTCTGATACCAATTTGATGCAGAGTACCGAGGAAAAATCTAAATCTTCTCAAAATTCAATGAAACCAATGGGAAATCATTAAAAACCTTAAAAAAGACCTTCATGAAAATTTTTACCAATTTCTAGTGGTTAAAATAAAAGATATGCAATTTTTATTGCTTGCTACCCTATGTAAATCATAACTTGACTGTTTTCACCAAAATGAGCATAAATTTCTTAATATTCCATGAAACAACCTCAAACCAATGCCAAAAGAAAGATAACTCATCCCTCTATCCAAAAATATAATATTTATTTCATTTTGAGGCTGTACCTAGTCGTACAATTTCCTGCAACACGACTGTAACAGAGAAATCTGAAAAGTTGCAATCAATAAAATCACCATAACTTACTCAAATTTGCATGAAATTGAGTGAGAAAAAAAGGAGAATGTTTTAGATTCATATATTAATCATTCCAAATGAATTTCCCATGAAAATATGGCCATAAGAGTTCGTACAATGATCTGAAACTCAGATTTATCAAAAAAAACATAGAAATTTTGCATAAAATTAGGGCTTCATTATTGGTTCTTCATTATTTACATCCCTCTCCCCTAATATTCTACCATACAATGGTATTTAAACCATTTATAATCATAACCAACCACCTACAACTTTCTAACTTCCTCATATGACCCTTCATCTTCTTATTTTTGCATTTTTGCAATTTTACATTTTTGCATTTTGACAACTTTTAACAATTTTTACAATTTTTGACAATATGAACTCATACTCACCTAATAACCTATTAAATAACTCAAACATATTAAATATGGTCTAAATGACCTTATGAAATGACCAAAATACCATGTAAATCAAATATTTACAAAATGGCCTCATGGAGGCATCAATTCCACTAGGTGCTCCTGCACCATACTCCCAGAAAAAAGAAAATTCAAGTCCCATTGAATGCTGGTTTGCTTCTTCTTTCTAATCTTCCAATTATTTTGCAACTTTTCCTTCTTTTTATCTCTTCTTGGGTCCTTCCTCTTTTTCTTCTTAAACCATCCCTTATACATCATCTTCTCAACTTCTAGGCTCTAAAACTCCATTTCTTGTGCATATACCTCAACAAAATCATCTATACCTTCATTCTCATCATCAAAATACCATATATAACCTGCATCATATCCTTGAAAATCTGTATAAAACTCATTAGCAAACAAATCTACAAAATTTTCATTATCAACCTTATTTTCAACAACATCTTGAGTATTGGGAACAACCTTATCAACAATCTCAACAACCTTCTCTACTTGTTCATCAACAATTTCATCAACTACTTGATTACCAGCTTAGCCATATCGACCCACTCTCAACATCGATATGTTCTTCAATAAACAAAGAAGTTTTTCATCTTAATTACAATTGGAATATCACTTTTCTCAATGAAAATCTACCTCATCATGTGTTGCTATCTTGCTTGTTTTTCCTTCTTTGAATAATCTTTTTGTATGGGCCATTCAACTTTCTTCTTCATTGTCAAATTCCAACTTGTAACTTGCCTATACAATTGTTCTATCCTTTCCTGTATCTCTTTGATCTTTTGATTAAACATTTCTTCCTCTTTTCTCTTTCTCTCTTTTCCCTCTTGCTTTTTCTTCTTTTTCCTCTCTTCCTCTGCCTGCAAATGTCTTCCCAATCTTGTCACCAAATCCATCTTCACAAGAAATTCTCTCCTTGCTTCTATTCAACTTTTCTCTGCCTTTCCTTGGCAGCAACCAGGTTCCTTTTAACCTGTACACAACCACAAAACCAAAACCACAAACTAACACTAGCCAGTTGCTTTTGTTGAGCTTAAGTACCAATTTGATCTTGATGTAGAGGAAAAATCTAAATCTTCTCAAAATTCAATGAAATTGATGGGAAATCATTAGAAACCTTAAAAGACCTTCATGAAAATTTTTACACCAATTTCTAGTGGTTAAAATAAAAGATATACATTTTTGTTAGCACATACCCTATGTAAAATCATGGCTTATTTGTTTTCACCAAAATGAGCATAAATTTCTTAATATTCCATGAAACAACCTCGACCAATGCCAAAGAAAGATAGCTCACATCCCTCTATCAAAATATAATATTTATTTCATTTTGGGGCTGTACCTAGTGCAATTTCCTGCAACACAGTATAGCAGGAGAAATCTGAAAAGTTACGTCAATAAAAATCACCATAACTACTCAAATTTGCATGAAATTGAGTGAGAAAAAGGAGAATGTTTTAGATTCATATATTAATCATTCAAATGAATTTCCCATGAAAATGGCCATAAGAGTTCGTACAATGATCTGAAACTCAGATTTATCAAAAAAACATAGAAATTTTGCATAAAATTAGGGCTTCATTATTGGTTCTTCATTATTTACATCCCTCTCCCCTAAGATTCGACCATACAATGGTATTTAAACCATTTATAAGCATGAAAAACCACCTACAACTTTCTAACTTCCTCATATGACCCTTCATCTTCTTATTTTTGCATTTTTGCAATTTTACATTTTTGCATTTTGACAACTTTTAACAATTTTTACAATTTTTGACAATATGAACTCATACTCACCTAATAACCTATTAAATAACTCAAACATATTAAATATGGTCTAAATGACCTTATGAAATGACCAAAATACCATGTAAATAAAATATTTACAAAATGGTCTCATGGAGGCATGAATTCCACTAGGTGCTCCTGCACCATACTCCCAGAGAAAAGAAAATTAAAGTTCCATTGAATGTTGGTCTGCTCCTTCTTTCTGATCTTCCAATTCTTTTGCAACTTTTCCTTCTTTGTATCTCTTCTTGGGTCCTTCCTCTTTTTCTTCTCAAACCATCCATTATCCATCATCTTGCCAACTTCTAGGCTCCAAAACTCCATTTCTTGTGCATATACCTCAACAACATCATATATACCTTCATTCTCATCATCAAAATACCATATATAACTTGCATCATATCCTTGAAAATCTGCATAAAAATCATTAGCAAAAAAATCTACAAAATTTTCATTATCAACCTTATTGTTAACAATATCTTGAGTATCAGTAACAACCTTATCAACAATCTCAACAACTTTCTCTACTTGTTCATCAACAATTTCATCAACTACTTGATTACCAACAACCATATCATTCCTCTCAACATCAATATGTTATTCAATAAACAAAGAAGTTTGCTCATCTTCAAACACAATTGGAATATCAATTTTCTCAACAAAATTTACCTCTACCTCATGTGCTGCTATCCTTGCTTGTTTTTTCCTTCTTTGAATAATCTTTTGTATGGGCCATTCAAATTTCTTCTTCACTGTCAAATTCCAACTTGTAACTTGCCTATACAACTGTTCTATCCTTTCCTATAACTCTTTGATCTTTTGATTAAACATCTCTTCCTCTTTTCTCTTTCTCTCTTTTCCCTCTTGCTTTTTCTTCTTTTTCCTCTCTTCCTCTGCCTGCAAATGTCTTCCCAATCTTGTCACCAAATCCATCTTCACAAGAAAGTCTCTCCTTGCTTCTATTCAACTTTTGTCTGCCTTTCCTTGGCAGCAACTAGGTTCTTTTTAACCTGTACACAACCACAAAACCAAAACCATAAACTAATACTAGCCCAGACCTTTTGTTGAGCTCTGATACCAATTTGATGCGGAGTACCGAGGAAAAATATAAATCTTCTCAAAATTCAATGAAACCAATTGGAAATCATTAAAAACCCTAAAAAAGACCTTCATGCAAATTTCTACCAATTTCTAGTGGTTAAAATAAAAGATATGCAATTTTTATTGCTTGCTGCCATGTGTAAATCATAACTTGACTGTTTTCACCAAAATGAGCATAACTTTCTTAATATTCCACGAAACAACCTCAAACTAATGCCAAAGAAAGTTAACTCATCCCTCTATCCAAAAATATAATATTTATTTCATTTTGAGGCTGTACCTAGTCGTACAATTTCCTGCAACATGACTATAACAAAGAAATTTGAAAAGTTGCAATCAATAAAATCACCATAACTTACTCGAATTTGCATGAAACTGAGTGAGACAAAAAGGAGAATGTTGTAGATTCATATATTAATCATTCCAAATGACTTTTACATGAAAATATGGCCATAAGAGTTTGTACAATGATCTAAAACTCAGATTTATCAAAAAAAACATAGAAATTTTGCATAAAATTAGGGCTTCATTATTGGTTCTTCATTATTTACATCCCCCTCCCATAAGATTATACCATAAAATGGTATTTAAACCATTTATAAGCATAACCAACCACCTAAAACTTTCTAACTTCCTCATATGACCCTTCATCTTCTTATTTTTGCATTTTTGCAATTTTACATTTTTGCATTTTGACAACTTTTAACAATTTTTACAATTTTTGACAATATGAACTCATACTCACCTAATAACCATATTAAATAACTCAAACATATTAAATATGGTCTAAATGACCTTATGAAATGACCAAAATACCATGTAAATCAAATATTTACAAAATGGCCTCATGGAGGCATGAATTCCACTAGGTGCTCCTGCACCATACTCCCAGAGAAAAGAAAATTCAAGTCCCATTGAATGCTAGTCTACTCCTTCTTTCGATCTTCCAATTCTTTTGCAACTTGTCCTTCTTTGTATCTCTTCTTGGGTCCTTCCTCTTTTTCTTCTTAAACCATCTCTTATCCATCATCTTCTCAACTTCTAGGCTCCAAAACTCCATTTCTTGTGCATATACCTCCAACAACATCATTATACCTTCATTCTCATCATCAAAATACCATATAACCTACATCATATCCTTGAAAATATTCATAAAACTCATTAGCAAACAAATCTACAACATTGTCATTATCAACCTTATTATCAACATCTTGAGTATTAGTACCAACCTTATCAACAATCTCAACAACCTTCTCTACTTGTTCATCAACAATTTCATCAACTACTTGATTACCAACAACCATATCATTCCTCTCAACATCAATATGTTCTTCAACAAACAAAGAAGTTTGTTCATCTTCAAACACAATTGGAATATCACTTTTCTCAACAAAATTTACCTCTACCTCATGTGCTGCTATCCTTGCTTGTCTTTTCCTTCTTTGAATAATCTTTTGTATGGGCCATTCAACTTTCTTCTTTACTGTCAAATTCCAACTTGTAACTTGCCTATACAACTACTCTATCCTTTCCTGTAACTCTTTGATCTTTTGATTAAACATCTCTTCTTCTTTTCTCTTTCTCTCTTTTTCCTCTTGCTTTTTCTTCTTTTTTCTCTCTTCCTCTGCCTGCAATTGTCTTCCCAATCTTCTCACCAAATCCATCTTCAAAAGAAAGTCTCTCCTTGCTTCTATTCAAATTTTCTCTGCCTTTCATTGGCAACAACTAGGTTCTTTTTAACCTGTACACAACCACAAAACCAAAACTAGCCCAGACCTTTTTCTGAGCTCTGATACCAATTTGATGTAGAGTACTGAGGAAAAATATAAATCTTCTCAAAATTCAATGAAACCAATGGAAAATCATTGAAAACCTCAAAACAGACCTTCATGCAAATTTTTACCAATTTTTAATGGTTAAAATGAAAGATATGCAATTTTTATTGCTTGCTGCCCTGTGTAAATCAGAACTTGACTGTTTTCACCAAAATGAGCATAACTTTCTTAATATTCCATGAAACAACCTCAAACCAATGCCAAAAGAAAGCTAACTCCTCCCTCTATCCAAAAATATAATATTTATTTTATTTTGAGCCGTACCTAGTCGTACAATTTACTGCAACACGACTGTAACAGAGAAATCTGAAAAGTTGCAATCAATAAAATCACCATAACTTACTCAAATTTGCATGAAATTGAGTGAGAAAAAAAGGAGAATGTTTTAGATTCATATATTAATCATTCCAAATGACTTTCCCATGAAAATATGGCCATAAGAGTTCGTACAATGATCTGAAACTCAGATTTATCAAAAAAAACATAGAAATTTTGCATAAAATTAGGGCTTCATTATTGGTTCTTCATTATTTACATCCCTCTCCCCTAATATTCTACCATAAAATAGTATTTAAACCATTTATAAGCATAACAAACCACCTACAACTTTCTAACTTCCTCATATGACCCTTCATCTTCTTATTTTTGCATTTTTGCAATTTTACATTTTTGCATTTTGACAACTTTTAACAATTTTTACAATTTTTGACAATATGAACTCATACTCACCTAATAACCTATTAAATAACTCAAACATATTAAATATGGTCTAAATGACCTTATGAAATGACCAAAATACCATGTAAATCAAATATTTACAAAATGGCCTCATGGAGGCATCAATTCCACTAGGTGCTCCTGCACCATTGGGCTGGTATGTCAGGGCTAGGACGGATGGGAATATAATATGATCTGGACTTGGCATCATTTGGTGTTGTATCAATCTTAAACATTTTCTAGAATCATTCCTCAAATGTAGGCTCGCCAAGTTCAAGGAATAATTCATCAAGGTACCAGTCACTTAAGGATCACTGAGAGCCAAATTCCCATTCATGAGAGTTAGTTTCAAAGGAGGTGTCCTCAGTTGTCTCAACACAGTCTGAAGCATACACTAACTCACATGGAAGCACATTGGTACTTGGATCGCCAGATTCTCATGGACCTAACCCTAACCCAAGATGTTTTGGTCTTTCTGAAACTGATAGTGGCTCACGCCGTCCACTTTTATCCTTTCCAAGACCGCTTTTTCTGTCATAACATTTTTCTTTTATCATGTTGTATCCTTTTCCATATATTGTTACTGGCAAGGGAGTTAAGTCTTGTGGTTCTCTATAAATCTAGGATAGTATATCATCTGTGTCCTCTTGACTCATTTCACCCCACTTTATGAAAACTATATTTGGAGGAACCCTGAAAGTTTCTTTTGCTTGTATTCTAAAACAAGGTTTTCCATAGACTTGGGGAGACTTGGGCATCTTGGTTATGTAATAGGCTATATTCATCTTGTACTCTCCACATCCTTGATCCTGGATCTGGAACCTCGGGTCGACGCTTGGGTTGATACATGAAGTGGAAGGTGTTATGGAGATGGTCGTGGTGGTGTAAGAAGCAGAAGTAGATGTGGTCGGTGAAGAGGCAGGAGACTTCACGAGTGTTGAGGGATCAATGAATTTGGAAGACAAAGACATCAAAGCTTCCCTATTGATAGGGACTTGGCATTCTGAGACACCTCATAAGTTGGTACAATATTGGAACGGATCAGGGTCTCCATATATAGTAATCTCAATGCCTTCAAAAGGAAATTTCAAGCATTGGTGATACATGGAAGGGATGGCCTTCAGAGCGTGGATCCAAGGTTGACTGAGTAAAATGTTGTATGGCAGGTCTAAATCCAGAACTTGACAAGTGGTGTCGACAATGACTGGTCCGATTCGAATTGGAAGTGTAACTACGCCCTGAGAGGAACGTTCTTCATCATCATATGCCTTGATAACTATGCTTCTTGTGGCATCTACACAAGCATCAAAAAAGCCTAGTGCCTTGACCAATTTTAAAGAACATATATTTAGTCTTGCTCCGCCATCTACTAAGGCTCATCTGACCTTATGTTTATGAACAAGGACATCGATATGAAGGGCATCATTATGGTTGGATTTGGATGACGAATAGTCCTGGTCAGAAAAGGTGATATGGTGGGGTGTCATGAGATATCCTACCATGGCTTCAAATTGGCTGACATCAATATCTTGGGGAATGGAGGATTCTTGCAGTGTTTTGTCTAGGATGGCCTTATGGGCAGGTGAGATGCATAACAATTCAAGAATAGAGATTTGTGCAGGTGTTCTTCCAAGCTGGTCAATAAGATTAAAGTTTCCTTTAGGTTGGGATTGCTTGTTTTGTGGACACAATTGTGACTGTGAAGTGGAAGGGCTAGCTATTGTTACCTTTGGTTGTCTAGGGGGAGGAGGGCCGGATATGGTGACCTTTCTGCCGCGGGTGGTGACATTGCATTCAGGGGCCTTTCTAATAGTGACTGTGTAGACATGGTCATCGGTTGTTCTAACATGATGTATGATAGGTCCCCCGGAATAGTCGTACCCAATACGGGCATGGTTGGCTCGATTATTTGTACTTGACATAGAAGGGTTTCCAGAACCATGATCCTGCAGTGGGTTTTTTTGTATTGTATGATCCGCATTAGAAGCAAACCGTGGTCCGTCAACTTCAATGATGCGCTTTTCAATGAGGTCCCATACCAGATTTTTCAATTGTTTATACGAAGAAGTTTTGTGTCCTTTTATTTGGTGATAGTCACAAAATGCATTATCATCCCACCAAGATGGTTTAAATTGCCAAGGGTCGTATGGTTTGGGGTCCTGAAGTGTGATGACACCATTCTGAATGCATTTCTTGAGGACTTCGTCAATAGGTTCACCCAAAGGGGTATATGTGCGACTTCTAGGGTATTGTCTTGGTTGTCTAGGCTGCCCTTGAATTTGATTGTTTTGATTTCCTTGGTTATTCTGATTTGTATGGATAGCATTAGAGCATAGGTTTGTGTCATCATCTGTGTGTTTTGTGGTTGTGTCCCTTTTAGAGTAATCATAGGACCCATAGTGTTGACAACCTTAGCATCAACTACACCATCGTTGGTGACATGTTTGTTCTTAACCCAAAATTTAGTTTTGTCAGCAGAAGAAGGGTTTTCATTTGTGCTTTTAGGACCGTATTTTAGCCTTCCTTCAGCTATGAGGGCTTGTTCAACTTGGACACCTCGTTCAACTACGTCCGCAAAATTTGTGCAACAATGAACACGCAAGCCATTTTTCAATGGGCCTAATAACGTTTGTACAAACATGTCAACCTTTTCCTTTTCAAGCATGTCTATATGACAACGACTTGCTAGGCCCCTCCATTTTTGAAAGAATGGTAAAAAGGTTTCACCTGAATCTTCTTGTGTGAGCTGGCATAATTTGGTAATGGAGGTGTCTGTGTCAATGTTGTATGTGTAATTTTTCACGAATTTTTTAGCAAGTTCTTTCCATGACTGAATTCCAGGTTGCAGTGTATAGAACCATTCCAAAGCTGGTCCTGCGAGACTTTTAGGAAATAGTCGCATTAGATATGTGTGCTCATGAGCAATATCCACACAACTTGTTACAAATTCTCTGATGTGGTCAAGTGGATTTGTTTTAGCCTTGTATTTGTTGAAGTTTTGAGCCACATAACCATGTGGAAATGGTGGCATGTACAACATTGTATCAAAAGGATATGGACATAAGTCATATGGCATTTGTGTCTTCTTGTCAGAGGTTTTCATATTTTTCGTTTGTTTTTGAAGGTCATCCAATTTTGCTAGCAAGGTGTGTACAATGGGATCATTGGTTTCCTGAAAGTAAGGTATGTTTTTTCTGATATCACCAGTTGTGATTGGGGATATGTTGTTGAGTATGAATCTGGGACGAGTATGTAGGAATATGTGACCCAACCATGTTTGTCTATATTTGAGGTCCCTAACTTCTTTGATGTCCAAAGTTATGCATTTGTTGTGTCATTTGAGTTCCTTGTCCTTGTTGAAAGAATTGTCCATGTGGAATGGTAGTGTGTGGTCCTTGAAAGTGTCCATTGGATATATGCATATTGTGCCCTTGTCCATGTGGGATGTTCATTTGCGATGATGTGTTAATGTTGTGTTGAGGACCTTGGATGACAATGCGTCGTGAATTTTGTCCAAATGGATTAAATGAGGTTCCACTATAAGGATGTGATGAAGATGCCCCCATTGTCATAGATGAAGAACCAATCATAGGATTTGAGGAGGTGGTTCCTACTGGTGTAGACGCAAAGGTGGATCCTATCATTTGTGAAGATGATGTGGATTTTGTAGGCATGGACTGTGAAAAGGTAGCTCCTATTTTTTGTGAAGATGATGTGGACATTGTAGGCATGGTCATTGTAGATGTTCCTCCAATAGATGTTGTATTAGTTGAGGTGGAGGCATTTTGATTTACCGTGCCACTAGGTGTCGCATTAATGGTGGTAGTAGCAACTTGTGTAGTAACGACAATGTTATTGGTTGAGGTATTGTTCGTTTCATGTTGGGAAGTTGTGTTTTTTTTCATATTATTAGGAGAGACAGGTCGTATGGTATTAATGTCGAAGCCTTTTGGTAATTTTGCACCTTGGTCTAAAAGCATAGCAAGGTATCTATCAGGATCGTTCAAGACCAATTCTTCTACAAATGAAGCAACTTCAGGATTTTGGGCTACTGCCTCTAAGTTTTCAACATAGACTTGTCCATTTTGATCTCTTTGTATGAATTGTTCAAAAAGTGGATTTTGAAAGGAAGTTGACATGTTCATGGAAGACTGTGCATTCAAATTACCAAATGGGTTATCAAAGATCTAGTCATTGGGATTGGTGTTGTTGTTGGTGTTGTTGTCAAAGTCTTGTCCAAAGTCTGCCATTTGTTTTTTCTTTCATTGAATTCTTGTCTCCACCATCAAAGGAAATTGCTCAAATGAAGATAATGACAATGCAAATATGACACTAGCCTATGTTTTTATATTTTTGTGATAATGGATGACAATGCAAAGAGATGATAATGCAAGTATGCCAACATCCAAGGTGACTAGGATGACGATGCAAAGAGATGATAATGTAAGACTATGTTTTTGGATTTTTTGGATAAAGGATGACAATGCAAGACTATGTTTTTGGATTTTTTGACAATACGGTATGCGATATGACAATGTTGTCTAAAGAAAATGACTAATGCCAAAGGACAATGAATACTAAGATGACAAGTTATGACACTAATTTTATTTTTTATTTTTTTTGTATTTTTGGAGGATATCAATGCAAGGTGATAATGACGTTTTCCTAAGGAAAATGGCCAATGCAAGGTGATAAATTGTTAAGAAAGGATGTCAAATGTCAAGGTGATAGTGAGGACTAATGTGAAAATTTTGGTTAAGAAAATGACCAATGCAAAGTCTAGATGTAAAATGAGGACTATGATGACAATATTTTGGATTTTAAAGATATGCAAGGTGAGGACTAAAATGATTTAAATGTCTAAGGTATGCAAATGCAAAGGTCTAAAATGATTTGGAAGAAGGTTGCCTAACCACCCTATGCTTGATCTATGTCTCAATTTTGGAATATCAAAGGACTTATTTGAAGGACTAAATGACAAGGACAAAATGACAAGTGATTCTTCCTAACTAGACTTTTGAGTCAAAATGATCTCACAAAAAGACAATGACTAACGAAGATAATGATTTCTAAGTCCAATGATAACCTAATTTTGAAAGTCAAGATTTTGCAAAGTGAGGTAAGGTTGTCCTAATCCAAAATATGCAAAATGATATGAGGACCTAAGTTTATGGTTTATGACTAAAAATGCAAATGGTGAATCCTAAGGATGAAGCTAAATATTTGCAAAGATGGCCCTATGGTAAGATGCAAGCTAAAATGCACAAGGAATGAGAGATTTGAGCAATTTCATGATTTGGTTTTGACAGAAGACTTCTGGAAGAAGATGTTTGATAGCAGGCTGAGACTGTTATTTTGATGTTTTATTGAAAAGTCTGAGTTGTCTGAGGTTTTGTGTCTAGATTTGTGAATGTTGTGTATATTGTTTGAAAATCTAGAAAACACTTGACAAGCATGATGTTTTGGTGTATGCAAACACACATGAGACAAGCACAATCATAATAGGCCAAGGGTTTGTATACTTGATATAGCCCACCAATATACCCCAGATTGGTGCTAAACACCTTTCCTTCTCGAGAGTGGATAGCTTAGAAGTTTGGTGGCATTGGCTCCTCTCCACGGCTCATTAACGTCATTCGAGCACACCAACTTAGATTCTTGGGTCATCACTTCCCAAGAACATATCTCTACTCAAGGATTAGTAGTGAGTATCTTCGGGCATGATCTGTACCCTGCACTATACCAAGCAATGGCTGAAAATGGTTGGCTTCTAAAACAAAGGTGTTTAGTTAGGGCATCCATTTCGAGTGGCCACACATGGGGTGAGAGATTAATCACCAATTAGGTGGCACTCCAGCCTGAAGAGGTTACGCTCAACAGGGTTTATGGGAGTACTACTCCGTCGTGTGACACATCCGCACTCGTGGTACTTGAACTTTCCTCAAGCACCCATTTTATATCCGTGGAAGTGGCTTGGCTTTAGCCTATTACCGATCGGGTCGTCCCTTAAGGTGAGTACTTTTTCCCTTAAGGTAGGCCCATTTCTAGAAATAATAATCATTTCTCTTACACCCAGGATCGCTCGAAAGCGCAAGGGGAGAGGATACTTCGATTATTAAGTCGTGAGGGTGACAAAAAATAAGGTGGGTCTGGTTTTCTGATCACCTAGTTTTCACAAGGTGAGAGCATAATCACCTACCACCTTCAAGCATAGTCAGACAAAATCAAGCACATGTTCATTTTAATGCACCAATGGAAGTGTTTTCTAAACTAGAAATCGCAAACATATTGTTTGAGAAATGAGTCTTCGACTAACGGAGCTGCAAAACCACAAATTAGTAGTTTCATAAATGTCTTGGACCAACGAGAAAGCTACAAAAAACTAAGTTAGAACAAGAGATTAAAAACCAAACTAAAAGTCAGTAAATAATTAAACTAGAAAATAAAAAGACTAAACTAAACTAAGAAAAAGAAATCAAAACAAACTAAAAACTAAGAGCTCAATTTTTTGTTGCTCCAAAAGAAGCAGTTTTTGGGAGCCCTATTCCAAAGCCACATGCTACAAACAAAAGATTAGTAAACCAAAAAAAAACTTGAATTAAAACAGCAAACTAAAAATAGTGATAACTTTCTCAAAACTAAACAAAATTTTAAATTGTAGATATCTGTGGAAAGCTAAGACATAGAGCTTCAAAACCCAGAAAACATTTTGCAAAATCGTACAAGAAAAAAATGCTATAAACAAAAAAAAAATCGGGTCTTAATAACTAAATCTTAAAAAGCCGCGATCACTAAAACAACCATAACTTTCTCAAATCTTAACAAAATTTCAAACCATTTAAAATTTCAGAAAGTTGAGAACGACGCCTACAAAACCCAGAAAATGTTTTAAAATAATTTATGCGCCCATGTTTTTGTGCTCGAAAGAAGATGACGGGATTTGATATGAATTCTTGGCTGTAACCTGCAAAATAGCAAAAACAAACAAGAACACCCAAATTTCTCTACAAAATGTCAGGTTCACCAAATGTAGGATGGGGTTAGAAATCAAATAAAATAGATAAAGTGACAGCTAACACTTCTAAACTATTAACCTCATCCAAACAAGAGAATACAAACAAATGCATATTTCAAAATGAAAGCAAATAAAATAAAGTACTCCCCATATTGTAGTTGATTCCTTCTTTTGCTCTCCTATTTTTCCCTTTGCAAATATGCCTTCAGATTTGTAGTGTAACTTGTGCAAATACTTGCAAATAATAAGTAGAAAGTTGGCAAAGAATAGCTGTTAAGCTGAAAATGGAGAAGAAAGGTTGCTTTTATAGACAACCATTCGAATGGACGGTTGAGATTAATCTTCTAGAAAGATTCCAAGATCAATGGATGTGAATGCATGAGAGGGATGTTACGAAATGGATGGTTGAGATTAAGTTTCAGAAAAGATGTCAAGATCAATGGTTCAGAATTGATGCACCAAAAATATGCCATGCATGGAAAATCTATGACGCTGACGGCTATGACGCCTGACAGCTATGACAGACATGCAAGACATGCAGGCTATGACAGAAAATGATTGTTATGAAAAGGGATTATGACAGGGAATCTTTGACCAAGTGGTGCATAAATTATTTATTTTAAATTATTTATTCGAAAATGGAGGAAATGGACAAGTGGAAAATAAATAATTTGTTCAAATTATTTATTTGAAAATGGAGGAAATGGACAAGTGAAAAATAAATTATTTATTCAAATTATTTATTTGAAAATGGAGGAAATGGACAAGAGGAGAATTTAATTAAATTTATTAATTTAATTAAATGGAGAAATGAAAATTAGACCTTAAATAATTAATTTAGATTAACTTTAGGGGAGGTGGCATGGGATAGTTAAATGATTTTACTAATTGTTTAACTATGGAAGAATTAAAGGACCATGAATAGATAAATAATTAATGGTAATTATTTAACTATAGATGAAAGATGACAAAATAATTAAATAAATAATAATTTATTTAACTATTGAAGAAGAGGAAGAAATTAGTGACACAATTAGTTTATTTAATTGGTTGGGATAGAATAAAGATTAGAAAGTGAATTAATTAAATAATTATTAAAAATTATTTAATTAATAGAGGAATATAATCAAACATAATTGAATAACAAAATTATTCAATTATCGAAGGACGAGGATGAAGAAAAATGATGCTCGAAGGCTTAGGACATTTTTATGTGTCTACAGGTAATTCATCTACCAATGGATTTTCAAGGATGGAGATTACTCACTTGTTGGAAAACTTCAAGCAAGACATCATAAAAAATTTGGCTACTTAGCTGGATACACTTCAAGCAAAGAAGAAACAAGAGGAGGCAAAGGAAATGTTGGCTGAGTATTTCCCTCATTGCAGACAAAAGAAGAAGGACTGCAGATGCAAAATGGTAGCTAACATTGACAATAAGCAAATCCGACCTGAGTTCAAGCCAATCTAGGGTGATGATGATCAATTCTATTTGTGAGATGGGGTTAAAAATAAAATAGCATAGACAAAGTGACAGCCAACACTTCTAAACTATCAACCTCATCCAAACAAGAGAAAACAATAAAAGCATAAGGAAAATAAAACATCAAATCAAAATACTCTTCATGCTTGAACTTGAATCACTTCTCTTGCTCTCCTATTTCTCCTTTTGCAAATATGCCCTCAAATTTGTAGTCTAACTTGTGCAAATACCTGCAAATTGTAAGTAGAAATTTGGAGAAGAATAGTTGTTAAGGTGAAAATGGAGAAGGAAGGTTTTTTTTATAGACAACCTTTCGATGGATGGCTGAAATTAATCTTCTAGAAAGATTCCAAGACCAATGGATGGGAATGCATGGGAGGGAGGTTACGAAATGGATGGTTGAGATTAATTCTCAGAAAAGATGCCAAGATCAATGGTCAAGAATTGATGCACCAAAAATATGCCATGCATGGAAAAGCTATGACGTCGATGGCTATGACAGAAATGAATGTTATGATAGGGGATTATGATAGAGCATCTTTGACCAGGTGGTGCATAAATAATTTATTTTAAATTATTTATTCAAAAATGGAGAGAGTGGAGAAAATGGACAAGTGGAAAATAAATTATTTATTCAAATTATTTATTTGGAGAAAATGAAAAGATGAGCATTTAATTAAATTTATCAATTTAATTAAATGGACAGATGAAAATTAGACCTTAAATAATTAATTTAGATTAATTATTTAATAGGGGAGGTGGCATGGGATAGTTAAATAATTTTAATAATTATTTAACTATAGAAGAATTAAAGGACCATCAATAGATAAATAATTAATGGTAATTATTTAACTATAGATGAAAGGTGACAAAATAAGTAAATAAATAATAATTTATTTAGCTATTGAAGAAGAGGGAGAAATTAGTGACACAATTAGTTTAATTAATCGATCAGAATAGAATAAAGATTAAAAAGTGAATTAATTAAATAATTATTAAAAATTATTTAATTAATAGAGGAATATGATCAAACATAATTGAATAACTAAAATTATTCAATTATCGAAGGACAAGGATGAATAAAAATGACACTTGCAGGCTTAGGACATTTTTCATTGTCTACACTATTACATTGCACAAAGGTGACCATGGGCTCCAAGACAAGGTATGCCCCCAGAACCTTTATCCTTTGTTGGGCCATATTTCAATTCTTATGCATCAGATAACCAATGGCAACCCCCATATCCATCCAACTATGGAGGATATCCACCACAGGCTTGGAAAAACCCTCTAAATACCTGGCCCAATCATCAAAAATCTCCACCCCAGTGGCAACAACCTCAGGGGAATTGGCAGCAGTTTCAGGGAAATTGGCAGCCACCTCTAGGAAACTAGCAGCAAACATCTCAATGGAGGGGGGGATAGCAATGGCCAAACTAGACAACCAGTTACATGCAGCCACCTTCTCATCCCCAGTAACCTGCTATAATGCCTCCTCCTACTATTTCGAGTTCAAACACACCTAGACCTACTCAACTACCAACTCAGCCCACACCTAACCCAAATAACAAACCACAGTAGCAACCTGTATACTTTGCTCATTCAAATCAATTTCCTGCATATGTTGTGAGTGTAAGTGACGTCCACTTACGTTCAGGAACTAATTTTCAAGCTCCTTCCACACCCATTATCACTGAGCTTCCTATGGAAGAAGAGGAGCATCTGAATGTCCCCATTGAAGATAATGTAATTGTCAAGAAAGTTCTGAGGTCATTAACCACAAAATATGATACTAAAGTTTCTGCCATAGAAGAAGCTAGAGACATGAAGACTATCTCTATGGATGAATTATTTGGTTCATTATCATCCTATGAGATGAGGACTATGAGTATTGAACCCTCTAAGAGAGAAGTTGCCTTCAACTTGGTGAAGAAAGGAAAAGAAGTAGCTGCAAATGTTGATCAAGAAGATCATGACAATGCTAAAGCAAACTTTGTCAAGAAGTTGAAGAAGAGATCGGGAAAATACAAGGAAAAGCTGCCCTTTAAGTGTTTTAATTGTGGTAAGATTGGAAATTTTGCTGCTAAGTGTCCTTATGAGAAGAAGAAACAAAACACTGAAGAAACTAAAAATTTTAGACCGAAGAAGTTCTACAAATTCAAGAAGAAAAACTATCAGAGGAAGAGAATTCTTCTCACCGTTGAAAGTGAGATATCAGATGATGAAAGTGATTCAGCTGAAGACTCTAGTGAAGATGAGAAAGAGGTTAATGTCTTCATGGCTCAAGAAGTTCTAAATGACAAGAAGACTTCAAAGATTGAAAATAATATTCAATCTAAAAATACAAAAACAATTGATAGTGATGAGGAAGATGAAGTTGATGTTGAGGTTGATCTTGAAGGAGAGCTGATTTGTGCTCTTGATGAACTAAACAAGTTGAAGAAAGAGCATACCAAATTAAAGAACAATGCCTCAAAAGAAAAAGACCAGTTAGAAAAGAGTATTGTTACTCTAAAGACTCAGATGGAAGAAGCAAAAGGAATAAGTGAAGTGTTGTGCAGTTTTCACACACACACCCCGCTGAAAGCAGGGACCCCCTTTCAGTACTGGTTTTGGTGTCTTGGCCTTTTCATTTTGAGGTTTTATCTTATTTGGGAACGTGCTTAAATGTTTATTTTGACTGCCTAAGTCTTTCCCCAGGTTATTCATTGAAAATCCTAAGTTCTGGATAAATTTTGGGTTTTTACTCGGATTCGGGATTTTCCACCCTGGTCGGATATTCCCGGATCCTGCTTGGACTCTGGCTGGACCCTGTTGTTCAAAGATTTTCGGTATTCGTAGAGTTCCGCGTGGGCTGGATTTTCCCAGATTCTGCCCTGTTGTCGGATTCCTGGGTTTTTTTACTGTCTTATCGATTGCATTAATGACTTCGTACGTGCTTTGAAAAATGTATTTAACTTGATTTTTGAGGTCTTTTATGCTATCATGCTTATTATTTTCCATCGTTTGAGCTGAGGAGCGCTTTCTTACGAATGATTGGCTGGGTTTTTTGGGCGTTTGGGTTTGAATTGATCGATTCAGTGGTGATTTCTTGCGCATTCTTGCCCCTATTCTTTGTGGACACCATTCTCTTCGCATTTGTTGATTCTAGGATCAATTTCCTCTTTATAATGGTATGTGTTTGATTGCTTTGCTTTGAATTGATGATTATGGATAGCGCGTTGATGTTATAAGAGCTTCTTGGACTTGAATTCCTGAATATTTGATCGCTTTAGGACTAGGGTTGCCTAGCATTGATTAATTTATGATCTCCCAAGTAATTTCTGAGTTTGTTGGTCTGTTTGCATTTTGGTGAACTTACCTAAGAATCATAAATTTTTTTCCCTAGTATGGTGTCGGCATTTGAATTACCTGAGTCATAGGTTTTCCTGTGTGTTAATGGCGGATGTATAGGGTTTAAACCTAGGGCATCACCGTTCATCTTTAGTTTGCTCTCAAACAGGCCTAGAATGCAAAGAAAATCTTTTGAAGGTCCGTGTATAACTTTCCCTAAGCTTAAATCGTTGAAATTCATGATTAATGTGATGTTGTGTGTGTGATCGCGATTTCATGTCACAATCCAGCTTTTGGCCTTAGTCTGGGATTTCTCCTTCCTTCGGGATAATCCATCTCTAGCGGATTTTCCCAAAATTTGGTGAGGTGCAATAAAATTATCGCTATCATATACACCATCGGCAAGACAAACATTCATCGGCAAGAGGTCATAGCGGGCTCCATTGGTCATACCGATATTCTTTTCCATCGCAGGACCTCCATCCTTCGGTGAGACCTTTCACTGAGCGCATTTTTCTCTTGTCGAGCTCCCTTCATTTCAGTCAGGGACACCCTGCTTGGTTGGTGAGACCTCTCGGTGAGCTCACAACTCTTGCCGAGACCTTCACTTTCAGTGAGACTTTACTCTGACGTAGGCCACCTCGGCGAGACTACCAACAGTCACTGAGACTTCATGACGAAGCCTTCCTTTCTTGGTGAGCTCGGATCTTCTTTCGAGGAGATCACATGTTGTCGGCCAGGGGTTATACTGATGAGACTCCATGTCAATGAAACATTACGCAGTTGACAAGACCTCTAGCCAAATTCAAAACCTATTGCCGAGACATCCATTTATACCGATGAGACTCCCCCTCGTCGGCGAGACGTTACACCGAAACCACCCAATTTTAGCGAAACCTCATCTAATGACATCCACCTTCGGTGTGACCTCCTGGCGGTCGCCAAGACTTCTCAGCAAGATGACAGACTTTTGGCGAGCTGAGACTATTCTGCGGATTTCCGTTGATGCCGGATTTTCCCAAAGTCCTTGGTTCCTTGTTTTTTCTGGATTTCGCGAACGGTCTATGCCTTCACGGAAATCCGCCTATGAAGGATTTTCCGGAAATTTGGTGAACTGCAATGAAATATGGAGTAGCATGATGTGTTAGCGGTTTTCAATGCATTTTATTATTAATTCATGATATTTTATGATCTCCTATGAATTTTATTGGCTAGTGATGATTGGATTTAATCGATAGTAGGTGTTTTCAGAACCATCCGCTGGAATCTATCTGGCCTAGAATTTTCTGAAATTCCTCTCTAGCTCAGATTCTGCAGATGGTTCTGAAACCCGAAGTTTAGTAGGATCATTCTATATGAACTATAATAACACTTTTATTGCATGAGGTTTATTCTAACGGTGTTTTGATGGATTAATGTTTCCTTCCTGTGGTTTTTACTATGATTTTCATGTTGAGTGCAGGCCAAATCTAGCAAGGCAGCAGCTGGGTCTTCAATTTCTGATGCAGAAAGGATTAAGCTGGACATTACGAGCAAGATCCCTAAGAGTAAGATCACATCGGTCTGGTCAAAGGTGACCAATACAAATGTTGGCCTCTGGGATTATGAGGAATTTAAAGAAAGAATGGCAGCCGAGGATCTTCCCTTGGTGACTAGAAGAATGAAAGAATCAGGCTTGTCCCATGTTGTTGGTTTCCCTTCCACGGTGCAGTGTTATGAGATGGTTCGTGAGTGTGCCAGACACTATGATCAGGATACATAGAGGATAATTGGTCCTCAAGGGAGAGTTTTAGCGAATCTCAACCCGATTTCCATTGCCCAAACCTTTGATATATCAAAGAGATCTCATGTGGTGGGATTCATCATGAGGGCAACTCAGGAGTTCTACGATGAACAGACTATGAAGTCACAATAGTTTATCAATTCCTAGCTAGAGAAGCCTAAGTCTCACTATTCAAGATAAAGTTCAAGAAAGAATATTATGATGCCATCACTCTTCTTAGTAGGGTGGTTGGATTGAAGAATGCTGGTATGTTTGAAAATTGGATGTGCCATGTGATTGTGAGGATGGAGAAGGAGAAGATTCACTACCATTGGGCAGGGGCCATTAGCCAATTAATTCATGAGCAGTTGTCCAATGTGTTGCAAACAAAGACCTTCACAATGACTTCATATTTGGTATATGCACTTGCAAGATTCCATCCCTACAAAGGATTGGGCACAAGGGGCACCTTTGGACAGGATATCATCTATGAGGTTTATCCTCAATTGCATCTAGGGAGCTCAAGCTATAGAAGGGTGAATGATGCATTCACCATGCACATTACTAGATTACTTCAGGGTGCAAAGCATGTGAGAGATAAATATCAAGCGAAGGAACTCATCAAGAAATATGGGGCATGGTTTATCCAGTTCCCAACCTTCTCCTACATTCGTATTGATGGTTTCCAAAGGGCTCCTTATAGACTTCCAAGATACCCTACTGATCACTTCATACTTTTGGAAGTAACTAGATAGATCTGTGACTTTGATGTTGTTGTTAAGAGGGATAAGCATAAGACTGGTTTTGGTGGGGATTTCCCATTAAGGATTGGCACTGGAGAGGCTTGTCCTTCTATTGGTTATGCCCTGGCTTCAGAAGAAGAGATGAGCACTCTTGGTTTATCTCTCCATTCCAAGAGATCCAGGTTTGATATCACAGGTGAGGCTCAAAAGAGGGTCAGTAGAGAGTACAGTCATAAGGTTAATTTAGAGGACTATTGGGTCAATTGTGGTGATGAATTTGAAGTGAGGAAGAAGAAGTATTCTCAGCTCCCAATTGAGTCGGTCCGACTATACAATGTAAGAGCAGTTCCTGATCAATTGGAAGATGATGGAAACTTTGTCCAGGATCATGCTTATGAGGCCATAAAAGATAGACCAATTGGTGATGTGGATTGGTTGGAGGAGGAAAAGACAGAATTAAAACAACTAGTGGATCCAATTATCAAATTTACTAGGATGTGGCTTAAGCATAAGCTATGGGAGCTAGAAAATAATGGTGTATAGTGCACCTATGCGCTAATGGGATATTTGGATCCTCACTCCACCTCTGAAGAATCTACCGAGCAGGATCCTAAGGGCAAGGGTAAGTTGGATTCTCCTTTCAAAATCAAAATAAAAGGTGTTCAAGAAACAAAGGCCTAGGAAGCAGAAAAATAGAGAAAGCCAAAGGCCAAGAAGAGGACAAGAACTAAAAAGTCTGAGCAGAAAGAGACTGAGAATCAAGGTCCTAAAGTTGATATGTCGGTGCCCAAGAGGAGAAGAATCATAAAATTGTCAAAGAAGGCAAGCTCCAAGGTGGGGGAGGAAGAAGTTACCCCGCCAGTGGTAAATGTTGAAAGTTCAGAGGAGAAGGCCAAGGTGTATGCAAGGAGGTCTAGGACTCCTTCTCCAAGGGATAGTGTGCCCAAGGTTGATCTCCCTCTGGTGGTTTCTCATGAGGAGTGGCATGATGGTGTGCCTTCCACTCATGAAGCTCAAAGAAAACCTAGTGAGTCAGAGGATGTTGAAGATTATCTGGATACTGAAGGAGAGGAGTTTCATGAAGGTGATCTTCATAGCACAGAAGCATAAGTTGAAAAGATAATGCAATCCCCTTTGGTTGCATATGCGTACTCCCCTATTAGAACTGAAGAGGTCCCTCCGAGCGAAGAAGAAACAATAAAGGTCCCATCACCTGAGCATAAGGAAGAACATGTTGAAGAAGAAAGTAAGACAGATTAGACTCCTGATAAACAGAATTTGAGTGAGGAAGCACCTAAAGGTCAACAAGAAGAGGTAAAATAGGCTGAGGCACAATTGGAATCCACTGTCCCTGGTTGGTTGGACAAGGAGAAAAGGAGAAAACAAGTTGTTGTGGAAGATAGTCCACCGAATTGGGATGCACTACTAGCCAAGATTGGAAAGGAAAAAGGTAAGAAGAAGGCTAGGGTGATCTCGAGGATTGAAAGAAATGAATCTCATAACAAGGTTGTTCACATTGCAACCCCTGCTCCAGATAAAAACAGAGATGATGTGGCTGGAGAAGATTATAATGTTCAGACTTTCAATCTTGGGCCTACATCCGTTGAGCAGGATATTGAGGATTACCAGGGTTCTAGTGTAGTTATCTTGGGCACATTGAGAAAGGAAATAAAGACCAATCAGGAGCTAAAGAAAGAAAATGAGAATCTTAGGAAATGCTTGGAAGATTTGATGAGGCCCCTGCAATCTATTAATCCCTCAGTTTTTATTGCAAAGCCTTTACCTCAGGAGACCATCACCGAGCTTGAAAAGATGAAAGCTTCCACTCTTGCCACTACAAATTGGTTGCAAGGGGTGCGAACCAAGGGTAATGAAGCTATCAGGGAGATTTTGTCGACTAGAAAGGATGCTATCATGGAAATTGATTGGTTGAAGGAGGTGTTGGCACAAGATAGGGAAGATACGGATCTTTTGCTACAGAAAACCAAAACTATCATGGAGTATACTAGGGATAGGTTGGTAAGTGATGGGATTCTTCCTTCCTACAGAGCTATCAACCATGGGAGTGGTATGAGGCATTGCAGATTAGGCAGAAAGTGTTGAAGAAGATTTACAAACAGAGGGGGCAGATTGATGATACCCTAGCCGGTGTTTTCAATGGATCCACGGCCTTCTTTCAAATTATGACAGGAAGAAGGAAGATCGCGCCCACGTACTTGAGCTTGGAACAATTGAGGAAGTGGTGGCATGATGTATATGCCCCAATTAATGATGATTTTTTTTTTGAGCATCAATTAGATGATGCGGCCACATACATTGTTGTCATTGACAAATACCTAACATATAAGGTGGATTTGGATAGGTCGGTAAGGCAATCAAGAGAGGAGATTGCATCAATTGAAAGATGACTTAGGGTTTTTCCTTTGCCACCTGTGGCTTACTTGGATGGGGCACTCTTGAAATTCCATGAGGGGCTGGATCAGAATAATGAAAAAGGGGAAGGTAGTTAATGCTCAGCTACATCGAGATTTGTGCTTCCCCATTATCCCACCCTGCATTGGTCTGAGCTACATTGGGAATCCTAGGCTGACCTGGATGTGGTTCACACATTTAATGCATTCCTTTATTCCATTTTGACTTTCTCTTAGCCGACTGGTGGTGCCTAATTAATGTTGCGAAACTCTTGCTGGGCAAACGATTTTTGGGGGGGATTCTATATATTGGGCATTCTGCCTCATTTGTAAGGGTTAGAATATAGAGATTGATATAGAGCAAAGATAGTTAGAATAAAATTAAGTAGAGCAAGTTAGTAAGTAGTTGTTCTCAAGCAAGTATTGTAACAGAGAGCTAGAATTGTTGCTACAGTGGATAATTCGAATTCAATTAATGACATTGTGATTTGGTGCCATACTTGTATTCTCTTGTCTTGCATGGTTCATGTTATTCTATCTTTAAAATTTCTTTGAGGAGGTTAATATTTAGATTAGATTCGATTTAATAATGTTTATGATTTGGTACTTGAATGTTGCAGCAATTCCTTAATCCATACTTTTCGTGACCAACTGATTGTTAGTTGCTTTGCAAAGTTAGCCTGGACTTCATATTCATTGTGCTTAGTTCAGTTGTGAGGATTTGTTCATTTCAATTGCAATAGGGTTGTTTGAATGAATGTTCATGATTTGAAAATCCTAACACCTCGGAAGATTGCACTATTTTCTATAAGATTGCAGATTTATCTAGGTCAAGTAGAGATCAGTTTTGAGGGATTGGTCTATTTCAAGTGTTGGTCATTTTCATTTTTAATCTTAGGTCTAGTATCAAGTTTAGAAATCTCTTTGAAACCCTTATCTTTTTTTGTTTCTTTGATTATTGGGTTAAATCTAGGATTGAAGTATCATCGTATTATAGATCTGATGAGTTGAGATTCAGTATTTTGCTTGTAGTAAGGTCTTATTGTGATTTCCAGCATTTTCACATTTATCACTGAGTTGTTTATGCATTGTCAAGACTTGACATTAGAAACCTTGGGATTATCTCTTAAGGCTTCCTGATAGGGATTTACCTTTCAAGAGATATAGCATTTGATATTCTGCCTGAGTTGTTGCTTTGTAGAAAACATCATCAACAGATTGGCGCTAGATGGAGGGCCAGAATAAGCAAGCTAGATCAATTTTTGAACGCCATCTCTCCTGAGAGATTCAGAAGAAGGACAAGATCTGCTCTAGGAAAGGAGGAATTTCAAGAATTACCATACCCTACTAGGTCAAGAAGGACCAACAGAAGGGGAGAGTCATCATCATCCCATCCACCTCCCACGTCTCCATTATCCCCATCTTCATTAGGTTCATCTGAGTCTGAGGGCATTCCCAGTCCACAACCTCAGCCAGTCATAAATCAGCCATTACCACCCCCACCTCCACCAATGGCTTTCCTAGCAACCATCCCATCTCCATTGAGTTTTTCCGCTTACAATGTCATGCCCAAAAACCCTGAACACTTTTGTTCAAAATTCCATGTCAATGATCTAAATAGGACCGCTGAGGAACACATCAGGATCTTTCAGACTGGCCTTAAGGATAGAGGGATAAACCATGAGGATGTAGCATGTAGATTGTTTCCTTATTCATTGGGAGAGGATGCATTATATTGGTACAACCATTTAGCTATTGGGTCTATTGAGCATTGGACTGAGCTAGAGGCTGCCTTTTTGCAGAAGTTTCGAATCCCCATTAGTTCTAATGAATTTTACCGTTAGTTCACTAATGTGAAGAGGGAGGTCAATGAGCCTATAGAGTCTTTCAACAATAGGTTTCATTGTGCTTATACCAGACTACAGGCCCCTTATGTTGTCGATGAGCCCACTGCTTTAGAAGTTTATTATGAGGGACTTGATAGTTTGACAGCTACCTTTATGAAGTGGAGTAATAACCCCCCTGCTAGTATACTCGATGCATACACAGAGGTTGTGAAAGTTAGCACTAATCTAAGGAAACATTTTTATGGGCCTTTACCCTCATTAGGACCCATTGCTCACCCTGGAAAAGTTCCAGCTCTCAACCAAGCTCTGGAAAACCATACTCCAATCATGAATTCAGTACCTCAGTTGCCTCTAGTCACTCACCCAGGACCTCCTGTGGGACAAGTGTTATCCATGATTAGTTACCCTCAGCAAAATGTGAATCAACCCCTGCATATCCAGCCTCAGGCTAGTTATCCTTCATACCTGCAGAATTCTGAAGTCTTGAATCAATCACTAAATGCCAATGCTGCAGTAGGGTATTCCCCGAATAATGTGAATCAGCCTCCACACAGTAATCCTGACAAGGTGAGACTAGATGAATTGTCTAGACAAATAAAGAAACTAAATATGGAGGTGACTTACTTGAGGAACCAGAATAGTCAGTTGCGAGCTGCTCAGAGAAATATGCAGTCCAATCATAACAAAGAGAATCCACAAGGACAGAAATTTGATAGAGGGCAACGTCATGATCGAGGATATAATCATGAAATAGGATACAACAATGATAGAGGATATAACCAGGACCAAGGTTACAATAATGATAGAGCGTATAATAATGATAGAAGACAGAGCTATGATAAGGGGCAATCCTCAGGTCAGAACTTTGACAGAGGACCAGGTGGTGGACAAGGGTTCGATAGAAGGCAGCAATCAGGATAGAACAAGACTTCGAACATGGGACCCAATAATGGAGGAGTCCCCACCCCATTGGATCAACCAGATAGTCAACCTGTCAATCAGTCTACCAATCAGCCAGTTAATCAAGAGAAGCCTCCTAGCGGTGTATATCTGGTTGAGGCTACTTTATCAGGATGGTGTAGGCTCCATAAAATGAGTCAACATTCTGAGTTGGACTATCAAGAATTCCAAACAACAGCCTCAATCTTTCAGTATGAACTGGAGAACAATGCAAGTGGTCAGAAATTAGTACCATCTAATCCTTATGATTCACCAGTGTTGGTGTTGAATCATGCTCCTTTTCCACAAAGTAAGGAGAATGTACTTGAAGAGGAATCTGACCAGTTGGAGGAAGAGGCAGACCAAGTATGCAATGGGGATGAAATGACAGTTATTTGATGAGATTCCAGTGAATGATAA
Organism: Sequoia sempervirens; assembly: GCA_007258455.2. NCBI lineage: Eukaryota > Viridiplantae > Streptophyta > Pinopsida > Cupressales > Cupressaceae > Sequoia > Sequoia sempervirens. The sequence continues at coordinate 11,061 of VDFB02210747.1, read as the reverse complement.
TGGTCCTAGAGACGAAGAAGAGGCTTATGTCGAAGAGGAAGCTTACATTGAAGAAGTGCAGACCTTCCAGAGACCTGTCAAGAAGTATGACTTGAGGGAGTTGCCACATAGGCACCCACAGGCCAGAGGCCCCTTTACTACTTCCATTCCACCAAATAATTTCAACACGCCTCCAGACCCTAATGCTAGCAATAATCCATCTTTGCCTCAGGTGTCCAAGCAATATTTATCTCAAGATTCAAGACATGCTGATGTACCAAAAGGGAGAAATGTTGATGCAAATAAGGAAAAGATGGTGGAATACCCGAGGGAGACTCCTACTAATTTAAATGAAGAACAATTGACCACGTATGTTGTTGAAGAACTCTGAAAATTGAAGGTAAATCTATCTGCATTCGAGTTATTAAGAGTTCCAAACATTAGGAATGCAATCTTAGGATCTTATAATGCAAATTCCATGTCACAAAATAAATCAGTTAGCGAAGGTATCAATAGAGCATCTAGTTCTCAATCAATAGGAAGACAAAATTAGTCCCATAATCAAGTCCATATGCCCCCTGGAGATGCTGGGAAAGAAAAGGACAAATCTCAAGTTGTTCAAGTAAATACTCCCTTAACTCTATTTCAAGGAAAAATAGACACACCTCCATTCTTGATTTCTGTTCGAATATTCAGTAAGAATCTGCATAATTGTCTGCTAGATTCTGGTGCTTCAACCAATGTTATGCCTTTTCATGTATGTTGAGCTATGGGAATTACTCCTGCTGACTCACAGAAGAAAGTCACACAATTAGATAGGACTGAAGTCAATGTTGTGGGAGAGTTAAATATGATTCATATGCAGATTGCTTCTAATCCTAGGATTTAGCAAGTTATCAATATACAAGTGGCTGACATCCCCGATGCGTATGGCCTAATCTTGGAAAGAGACTTTACCAGGGCCTTGAATGGATATGTCTCGACTGATCGCTCCCATATGTGGCTTCCCTGGAAGGGGGTGCCAAACCAGATTAGAATTGAAAGAGAACCCAGAATGAAGTACATGATTACAGAATATCAGAAAACCTCTACTGAAATTCTGGTATCAGAAGTAAGTATGGGTAACTATATGCTTGTTGCTCCTCTTGAATAGCCAGATATGGAGGAAGTTCTTATGTTCCACACAGCACCTATTGACCTTACAGTAGAGTCCATTGGTACTGAAGTCATGATCGAACCAACTGAAGACGATAGTGATCTGGAAGATAGTCAACTTGGTTTGCTAGATAATTTTCAAGAGTTCATTCGAAAGTGCATTGAAGATCAAGTCCAGCTGGGAAGAGGAATGAACTTTGGAGAGCTACTCTTGCCCAATTGGTGCAGGCTACATAATGCTTCTCATTTGGAATTGGATTGTTACTTATGCCAGACTGCAGTGGAACAAATACAGAAACGTATCAACCCCACTTTTCCAGTCAAAATTGATATACTGAATGTCCAAGAAGATCCTAAAGGAAAAGGAGTGATGCCTTCTGAAAAGCCATCCAGCAATAACAATGTAATTGAAAAAGCAGGGAACTCTGCAGTTGTTGGTTGTTGGAATTTAAGATTCGATGGGTCCAAATCAAAGAATGGAGCTGGGGCAGGCTTCGAGCTAATTAGCCCAAGAGGTAAGACATTTTTTGATGCTCATAGACTTCAATTTCACTGTACGAATAATGTAGCCGAATATGAGGCCTTGGTGCATGGACTGTTAATGGCATTGAAGAAAAAAGTTAAGATCTTGCAAGTTTTTGGAGATTCTGAGTTAGTAGTCAAGCAAGTTAGGAGACAATACTCTTGTCGTGATAGGAGAATGACTAACTATAGGCATAGAGGGTGCGACCTCGTTGAAGGATTTGATGCCTTCAACATTCAGTTGATTCCATGAAATAAGAACCAGACAGCTGACTCTCTTGCTCAGGTAGCTAGTACTTTGCAGCCTCTTTCTCTTTTGGGACTAAAGAAGTTTACTGTAGAGCTGAAACCAGTACCCTCAATACCTGATAATATCACCAACTTCCAGGTATTTGAGGATGACAAACATATCTTGGATTTCATTACTAGTACAGATGTTTTTGCTTCTCAAATCATTTATGAAACTGAACTCCAAGAAGCTGAGATGGACTTGGAAGGGGTAATCAATCTGAAGACCAACACAATTCCCAGGGGAATGGTGCAATTAGAGAGGATCTTTGATCTGGACAAGGTTAAGAATCAATAACAGGATACCAGGAAAGAGTCCATTAGTGGACGGTGTGACAAATATAATATGGGAACTCAGGATGATGTCAAAAATGTTCTTATTGGAAAAGTGTGCACTCCAGAAGAAAGACAAGGAATCATTGATGCATTACATAGGTATCCAGATGTGATAGCCTAGAGTTATGAAGACTTAAATACTAATGATACATCAACCATAACCCATACTATTCCTCTCAATCCAAGAGTAAAGCCTTTCAGACAGAGGCAAAGGCCCATCAATGCTTTACTAGAACCCATAATACAGAAGGAAGTGCAGAAACTATTGTCTGCAAGGATAATATTTCCGGTCAGACACTCTACTTGGGTTGCAAACCTGGTTCCAGCACGGAAGAAAAATGGTGAAATCAGGCTATGTGTAGATTTCAGGAACCTGAATAGAGCTTTAGAAAAATATAACTATCTAGTACCCTCACTAGATGAAGTACTCCAGATCGTCAATGGATCTCAAATGATGTCTTTCTTAGATGGTTATTTAGGATACAACCAGGTCATGGTGTAGTATGAGGACAGGCACATGACTTCTTTTACCACCAAGTGGAGCACTTTTGCTTATAGGAGGATGCCCTTTGGCTTAATTAATGCTTGAGCAACATTCCAACGAGCTATGGACATTTCCTTTAAAGATATAATTAGTAAGTGCATAATCATTTATATGGATAATCTAACAGTTTTTTCCAAGAGGAGAGGTGATCACATCTCAGATTTATGCAAAGTTTTTCAGAAATGTAGAGAGTTTGGGATCTCTCAACCCAAAGAAATGCATCTTTGGAGTAACAGAAAGTAAATTGTTGGGGCATGTTCTCTCTGAAAAGGGAATTGCCATTGATCCAGAATGCATAGAAGCCATTCTAAAGATTCCACCACCTGCTAGTAAGAAAGAAATGAAATCATTCTTTGGCAGGATCAACTTTGTGAGGAAGTTCATCACTGGGTTCACCAAAATAGTTAAGCCACTGAATGCAATGTTGAAGCAGGAGGCCAAAGTTGAATGGAATGCAGAAGCAAAGGAAGCTCTTGCAGAGATAAAAAGGGCTATTGTTGAAGCTCTTGTTTTGGTAAGTCTGGACTATGCTAAACTGTTCTATATATATTTGTTTGCCTCTGATCATTCATGTGCTGCTATGTTAACTCAAAAGTCAGATCAAGGAAACGAGCATCCCATATCATTCATGAGTGCACCATTGAAGGATGCAGAGCTGAGATATCCAAGTGTGGAAAAGTAGGCCTATACCTTAGTCAGGGCAATAAAGAAATTCAGGCATTATATCCTTAGAAACAAAATCTTTGCAATAGTTCCCGATCTTGCGGTTAAGCTGCTATTGATGCAGAATGAGCTGGGGGAACACAGATCCAAGTGGGTAACCATGTTACAAGAGTATGATATGGAAATTCAACCCATGAAGCTAGTAAGAGGGCAAGGGCTTACACAGACAATGGCAGAAATAGGACCTGATCTTACAACTCAGAGTTATAATTTAGAGGATGTCTCTCCTGGCGAGTGGTATGATGATATTGTTCATTATCTCCTAACTTAAAGATGCCCTGATCATCTTAATTTAGTACAAAGGAGGGTGTTGCGCTTAAAGAGTGATAGTTTCATGTTGAAAGGAGCTGTCCTATACAAGAAAAATCATGAGGGTGTTTATTTGAGATGCTTAGGAAAGGAAAAATCTAAAAGAGTGATGTTGGAGTTTCATGACAAATATGGTACAGGCCATGGATCAGCACCTTCTACAGTGAACCAAATTCTGAGAGCTGGTTACTATTGGCCTACACTATTCAAAGATATACACAACCACGTCAGAACTTGTCATGTGTGTCAGACTGTGGCCACCAGAGAGAAGTATGTTGCACTCCCACTCCAGCCGGTCTTCGAGGTAAAACCTTTCGCACAGTGGGGAATGGACTTCATAGGTCCCATCAATCCACCTTCCTCTGCAAGTCATAGGTATATCCTTACTGTTACTGATTATTTTACAAGATGGACTGAGGCTCTTGATTGCAAGCATTGTACTTCAGATGTGGTAATTGATTTTGTCGAATCAGGTATTCTCAATCATTTTGGATGTCCTATATTTTTGGTGGGGGGTAATGGTCCTACGTTTTCGTCTTTGAAGTTTTCTAACTGGGCTTTTGACCATGGGATTATAATTAAATTTGCATCCAACTATTACCCTCAGGGTAATGGTTTAGCTGAGTCATCCAACAAAACTCTCTTGACTGTTATTCACAAATTGTTAGAAATAAATCTGAAGGATTGGCATACCCAACTTAGATTTTCTCTTTGGGCATATCACACTAGACGTAAAACTTCCATAGGAATATCACCCTATCACCTAGTTTATGGATTAGAGCCTGTGTTTCCCATTCAGTTAAAGATCCCCACCTTGCAGTTCATTAATGAATATTATGATGAGGGAGATAAATGTGAGGCTAGACTTGCTAAATTATTACACCTTGAGGAAAAAAGAGATGAAGCCCTAGAAAACTTTGCTAAACATCAGGGGGTTGTCAAGAGATGGTTTGATAAAAGAGCCAAGGTTAAAGCTTTTAGGATTTCTAACTTGGTTCTTTATTGGGATAAAGCCCATGACCGTAAGGGGGAGCATGGAAAATTTGATAAAATTTGGCTTGGTCCTTACCAGATTTCAGAAATTCTTGGAGATAATGTTTTCCGTTTGAAAACTCTCACTGGAAAGGATATCCCACTGCCTGTCAATGGGCAGTATTTGAAGCATTATTTCCAGTCTTGAGCTATTTTCAGCTCTTGTCTTGTATATAGTTAGATTAGGTTTCCCTTTCTACTTCGCTTTTTGGTTTGGTTAGTGTAGGTTTGCTTTTGGTTTGTTTTGTTTTTGCTTTGCTCTTGCTTTGGGGGTTTTCCTATTTTCTCCTGGGTGTGTTGCACCTGTATGGAAAATATATCATTATCTGAAATTGTTCTAAGTATTTCGTTGGCAGATTGTAGTCTTGTATCTTGAAAGGACGATTGAAGTCTTTGCTATTGCCAACAATCTCAATGTTTGATTTATTGAAGATAGGTCACTAGTTTTGATTTGAATTTGAAGTATTCTGAAAATCTTATATCTCTCATATATCCAAAGAATCTTGATGTTACCATAGGATCCTTATGAAGTTTTTTCAGGTGAAAAATCCTATTTCTGCTTCAGCGCCACTCTGATTCTCGGCCCTGAGTGTGAACTTCATTGTTCACAGGTTGAAATGAAAAGTGACACAGAAAAGAATATCAAAAGAAAGAAAAGTGGAAGACTAAAAATCAAAAGCATAAATTCAACTTATCAGGGGTACCTAAATATCTCTATCGAGGCTATAAACGCTTGGCTTGCAGTAGAGCTATGTTCAAGAGATTCACAGCGATAACCTCATCGGGGCTATAGACGCTTGACTAGCAGCGAGGCCTTATCCAGGTTGCTTTTGAAGTTAGAATCCTTACGTAGCCTGACTTAACTAAACTTGGTTTCTATAGTAACTTAAGGAGGGAAATGAACTCATATGCACACACTTGGATTTTCAGTTTATGGAAGGTTTGGTCTCTCCTTTGGTTCTGATTCTTTAAATCTTTGCATTTTGGTATGTTTGTTGGTAGTGTGACTGAAACCAAAGATTTTGGGTTCTCGATTCCTTTTCATCATCAAATGCTCTGGAGCATTTTCCCCAGTGGAAGTCGCCATTTGTTGTACAGTTTTCGCACACACGCCCCGCTGAAAGCAAGGACCCCCTTTCGGTACAGGTTTTGGTGTCTTGGCCCTTTCATTTTGAGGTTTTATCTTATTTAGGCATGTGCTTAAATTTTTATTTTGATTGCCTAAGTGTTTCCCCAAGTTATTCATTGAAAATCCTAAGTTTTGGATAAATTTCGGGTTTTTACTCAGATTCGGGATTTTCCACCCTGGTCAGATTTTCCCGGATCCTGCTTGGACTCCGGTTGGACCCTGTTGTTCGGAGATTTTCGGTATTCGCGGAGTTCCACATGGCCTGGATTTTCCCAGATTCCACCCTGTCGTCGGATTCTCAGGTTTTCTAACTGTCTTATCGATTGCATTAATGACTTCATACATGCTTTGAAGGATGTATTTAACTTGATTTTTGAGGTCTTTTATGCTATCATCCTTATTATTTTCCATCGTTTGAGCTGAGGAGTGTTTTCTTGTGAATGATTGGTTGGGTTTTTGGGGCATTTGCGTTTGAATTGATCGATTTAGTGGTGATTTCTTGCGCATTCTTTCCCCTATTCTTTGTGGACATCATTCTCTTCGCATTTGTTGATTCTAGGATCGAAATCCACTTTATAATGGTATGTGTTTGATTTCTTTGCTTTGAATTGATGATTATGGATAGTGCTTTGATGTTATAATAGCTTCTGGGACTTGAATTCCTGAATATTTGATCGCTTCAAGACTAGGGTTGCGTAGCATTGATTAATTTATGATCTCCCAAGTAATTTCTGAGTTTGTTGGCCTGTTTGCATTTTGGTGAACTTACCTAAGAATCATGATTTTTTTTCCCTAGTATGGTGTCAGCATTTGAATTACTTGAGTCATAGATTTTACTGTGTTACTGGCAGATGTATAGGGTTTAAACCTAGGGCATCGTCGTTCATCTTTAGTTTGCTCTCAAACGGGCCTAGAATGTAAGGAAAATCTTTTGAAGGTCCGTGCATAACTTTCCCTAAGCTTAAATCGTTGAAATTCATGATTAATGTGATGCTGTGTGTGTGACCGTGAATTCATGTCGCAATCCAACTTTTGGCCTTAGTCCAGGATTTCTCCTTCCTTCGAGATAATCCATCTCTGGCGGATTTTCCTGAAATTTGGTGAGGTGCAATAAAATTATCGCTATCATATACACCATCGGCAAGAGGTCATAGCGGGCTCCATTGGTCATACTGATATTCTTTTCCATCGCAGGACCTCCATCCTTTGGTGATACCTTTCACCGAGCGCATTCCGCTCTCGTCGAGCTCCCTTCATTTCAATCGGGGAGACCCTACTTGGTCGGTGAGACCTTTCAGTGAGCTCACAACTCTTGCCGACACCTTCACTTTTGGTGAGACTTTACTCCAACGCTAGCCGCCTCGGTGAGACTACCAACGGTTGCCGAGACTTCATGACGAAGCCTTCCTTTCTTGGCAAGCTCGAATCTTCTTTCGGGGCAATTACATGTCGGCCAGGGGTTACACTGATGAGACTCCATGTCAGTGAAACACTACGCAGTCGACAAGACCTCTAGCTGAATTCAAAACCTATCACCGAGACATCCATTTATACTGATGAGACTCCCCCTCGTCGGCGAGACATTACACCGAAACCAACTAATTTTAGCGAAACCTCATCCGATGACATCCACCTTTGGTGTGACCTCCTGGCAGTCGCCAAGACTTCTTAGCGAGATGACAAACTTTTGGCGAGCTGAGATGATTCCGCAGACTTCCGCTGACGCCATATTTTCCTGAAGTCCTTGGTTCCTTGTTTTTTCCGGATTTTGCGAAGGTTCTATGCCTTCACGGAAATCCACCTCTGAAGGATTTTCTCAAAATTTGGTGAAGTGCAATGAAATATGGAGTAGCATGATTTGTTAGCGGTTTTCAATGCATTTTATTATTAATTCATGCTATTTTATGATCTCCTATGAATTTTATTGGCTAGTGATGATCGGATTTAATCGATAGTAGGTGTTTTCAAAACCATCTGTTGGAATTCATCTAACCTAGAATTTTCTGAAATTCCTCTCTAGCTCAGATTCCACAGATGGTTCTAAAACCTGAACTTTAGTATGATAATTTTATATGAATTTTAATAACACTTTGATTGCATGAGGTTTATTCTAATGGTGTTTTAATGGATTAACATTTCCTTCCTATGGTTTTTACTGTGATTTTCATGTTGAGTGCAGGCCGAATCTAGCAAGGGAGCAGTTGGGTCTTCGATGTCTGATGTAGAAAGGATTAAGCTGGACATTAAGAGCAAGATCCCCGAGAGTAAGATCACATCGGTCTAGTAAGAGGTGACCGATACAAATGTTGGCCTCTGGGATTATGAGGAATTTAAAGAAAGAATGGTAGTCGAGGATCTTCCCTTGGTGACTAGAAGAATGAAAGAATCAGGCTTGTCCGATGTTGTTGGTTTCCCTTCCACGGTGCAGTGTTATGAGCTGGTTCTTGAGTGTGCAAGACACTATGATCAGGATACATAGAGGATAATTGGTCCTCAAGGGAGAGTTGTACCGAATCTAAACCCAATTTCCATTGCCCAAACCTTTGACATGCCAAATAGATCTCATGTGGTCAGATTCAGCATGAGGGAAGCTCAGGAGTTCTACGATGAACAGGCTGTGAAGTCACAATAGTTTATCAATTCTTGGCTAGAGAATCCTAAGTCTCACTATTCTAAATTACCCAAGCAACTATTCAGGATAAAGTTCAAGAAAGAATATTATGACGCCATCACTCTTCTTAGCAGGGTGGTTGGATTGAAGAATGTTGGTATGTTTGAAAATTGGATGTGACGTGTGATTGTGAGGATGGAGCAGGAGAAGACTCACTACCATTGGGCAGGGGTCATTAGCCAATTAATTCTTGAGCAGTTGTCCAATGTGTTGCAAACAAAGACCTTCACAATGACTTCATATTTGGTATATGAACTTGCAAGATTCCATCCCTACAAAGGATTGGGCACAAGGGGCACCTTTGGACAGGATAACATCTATGAGGTTTATCCTCAATTGTATCTAGGGAGCTCAAGCTATAGAAGGGTTAATGATGCATTCACCATGCACATTACTAGATTACTTCAGGGTGCAGAGCATGTGAGAGTTTCAGATCAAGCGAAGGAACTCATCAAGAAATATGGGGCATGGTTTATTCAGTTCCCAACCTTCTCTTACATTCGTATTGATGGTTGCCAAAGGGCCCCTTATAGACTTCCAAGATACCCTACTGATCACATCATACTTTTGGAAGTAACTAGACAGATCTGTGACTTTGATGTTGTTGTCAAGAGGGATAAGCATAAGACTGGTTTTGGTGGGGATTTCCCATTAAGGATTGGCACTGGAGAGGCTTGTCCTTCTATTGGTTATTCCCTAGCTTCAGAAGAAGAGATGAGCACTCTTGGTTTATCTCTCCATTCCAAGAGATCCAGGTTTGATATCACACGTGAGGCTCAAAAGAGGGCCAGTAGAGAGTACAGTCATAAGGTTAATTTAGAGGACTACTGGGCCAATTGTGGTGATGAATTTGAAGTCAGGAAGAAGAAGTATTCTCAGCTCTCAGTTGAGTCGGTCCGACTATACATTGTAAGGGAAGTTCCTGATCAATTGGAAGATGATGGAAACTTTGTCCAGGATCATGCTTATGAGGCCATAAAAGATAGACCAATTGGTGATGTGGATTGGTTGGAGGAGGAAAAGACAGAATTAAAACAACTAGTGGATCCAGTTATCAAATTTTCTAGGATGTGGCTAAAGCATAAGCTATGGGAGATGGAAAATAATGGTGTACAATGCACCTATGCGCTAATGGGAGATTTGGATCCTCACTCCACCTCTGAAGAATCTACCGAGCAGGATCCTAAGGGCAAGGGTAAGTTGTATTCTCCTTTCAAAATCAAAATAAAAGGTGTTCAAGAAATAGAGGCCCAGGAAACAGAAAAACAGAGAAAGCCAAAGGCCAAGAAGATGACAAGAACTAAGAAGTCTGAGCAGAAAGATACTCAGAATCAGGGTCCTGAAGTTGATATGTCGGTGCCCAAGAGGAGAAGAATCATAAAATTGTCAGAAAAGGCAAGCTCCAAGGTGGGGGAGGAAGAAGTTACCCCACCAGTGGTAAATGTTGAAAGTTTAGAGGAGAAGGCCAAGGTGTATGCAAGGAGGTCTAGGACTCCTTCTCCTAGGGATAGTGTGCCCAAGGTTGATCTCCCTCTAGTGGTTTCTCATTAGGAGTGGCATGATTGTGTGCCTTCCGCTCATGAAGCTCAAAGAAAACCTAGTGAGTCAAAGGATGTTGAAGATCATCTGGATACTGAAGGAGAGGAGTTTCCTGAGGGTGATCTTCATAGCACAGAAGTAGAAGTTGAAAAGATAATGCAATCCCCTTTGGTTGCATATGCGGACTCCCCTGTTAGAACTGAATAGGTCCCTCCAAGCGAAGAAGAAACAGTAAAGGTCCCATCACCCAAGCATAAGGAAGAACATGTTGAAGAAGAAAGTAAGATAGATGAGACTCCTGATAAAAAGAATTTGAGTTAGGAAGCACCTAAAGGTCAACAAGAAGAGGAAAAATAGGCTGAGGCGCAATTGGTATCCATTGTCCCTGGTTGGTTGGACAAGGAGATAAGGAAAAAACAAGTTGTTGTGGAAGATAGTCCACTGAATTGGGATGCACTACTAGCCAAGATTGGAGAGGACAAAGGTAAGAAGAAGGCTAGGATGATGTCGAGGATTTAAAGAGATTAAGCTCATAACAGGGTTGTTCACATTGCAACCCCTGCTCCAGATAAAAACAGAGATGATGTGGCTGGAGAAGATTATAATGTTCAAACTTTCAATCTTGGGCCTACATTAGTTGAGCAGGATATTGAGGATTACTAGGGTTCTAGTGCGGTTATCTTGGGTAGATTGAGAAAGGAAATAAAGACCAAGTAGGAGCTAAAGAAAGAAAATGAGAATCTTAGGAAATGCTTGAAAGATTTGATGAGGCCCCTGCAATCTATTAATCCCTTGGTTTTTGCTACAAAGCCTTTACCTCAGTAGACCATCACC
>VDFB02210746.1:0-15592 GCA_007258455.2 Sequoia sempervirens | reverse complement strand
TCCTCTTCTCCTAAAGGTATCAATGTATGTCTCTTTTCATTTGAAGTTACAGTATAGGTATTCTTTCTTCCATCATGAACTACTTTCCTATGATATTTTCATGGTCTTCCTAACAATAAATGGCATGCATCCATGTGAAAAATATCACACAAAACTCCATCATTATATGGTCCTATATGATATTTCACCAAACACTGTTGAGTTACCAATATCTTATGTCATCCTAAATCCATGCTATCTTGTAGGGATTTGGATGTTTTAACATCTTCAAAATCAACCTGGTTACCATCTCTTACAAAACTAAATTATAGGTACTACCACTATCAATGATAAATTTACATACCTTTCCTCTAGATTTACACATTGTATTGAACAAATTCTTCCTTTGTAGTGGTTCCTCAATCACTTCTTCATGCATCAAATCTATTTTGAATACTAATGACTCATCTTTCTTTGGTTTCCCAATTAGACTAGGGGATCCAATAGGTTCTTCATCCACATAGGTTGTTCTTCCCATGTTTTCAATTCTCTTACCAATAGTTCCCTAATGACATTCAAATCATCTATGTCCTGCACCTCCATACTTGAAACAGGTTCCTCTAAATGGCCTTTTTCTCATATCTTCCTTCATCTCTCTTATATCCATCATTGTAGTAGGAATTATGACCTCCTCTATCATTATAGTAGAAATTTATGTCCTCTCTTCCTCTGAGGTATGGATTATTGTCCTCTTCACTAAAACATGGTTTTCCATCTTATTTATTTCCACATATTGGTCTTTTCTCTGGATTGTGATCTACTTCTCTGGAATCTTCCTCTTGCACTTCTCTATCCTTTTTCAAACTTCTTGTTTAACTTTTCATATACCTTCAATGCAAATTGGTATGCTTCTTCAACTATTTTCATTTGTACCAATCTCAACTCATCTTGGATGTTTGTTCTTAGTCCATTGATGTACCACACAACCTTCTCCTTTCTTGCTTCACTATGTCTAGCTCTAACAATCATCTTGTAAAATTCCTCGGTATACTCCTTCTGAGACTTATCCTTTTACCAATTCAAGTTCATAATCAATAGGTGTAAGTTAATTCTTCAACTTTGTCACCATTCTATCCCACTTTGTGATTTTCTCCTTTCCCCTTATATTCCTATCCAATTGAGATTCTTTCCACTAGATAGTAGTGTGTCCTTTCAACTTAGTTTTCACAAGTCTCACTCTTTCTATATCTTCAATTTCTTCATACTCAAAGTATTCTTCCATATCATCAATCCAATCAATAAATTCATCAAGGTTTAAATTTCTCATGTAATTTTGAATTTCAATTCTAGGTCTCTTACCAATCTTAGAAATAGCTTTTAGCATCTTCATCTTTACCTAATCTAAAAATTCTTCTTCTTCTAGGTTCTCTTCATTTTATTTTCAACATGATCTAATTCATCATCATCACTTTTGGCCTCATATCTAGGGTTTATACCTATCCTTCTATTTTCTTCTATAGCATCCAATTGGATTCTCATTGCCCTCATCATTTCCAACATTTTATATATTCGTCCCACAACATTTTCTATAACAAGAAATATTCTTGGTGGCATCTCTTCCTTGGATCTAATGCAACTACCTCAATTCAATGATCTAGATACAAGGGCTCAACTACCTCATAGTCGACACTTAGTTGAAAAAACTTGCAAGCTACCTTAGTTTGATAATCTATTCACCACAAGGAATTCCTTATCTCCCAAATGACTCATAAACTCTTTCCCATACCACTTGGTGTAGGCACAGATGGAGGGTCAAGAAAGGACTCTCCAACTATGCAACCTAGAGTTCAACACAATGGAAATAACACAAGAAATGCTCAACAAACATGAATTATCATTAGTCCAATAAATTGAAGTATTACATGCATGATATGTCACATATGCGGAATGACTAGGGTTCACATTCCTACTACAAGGGCATTACTAGAGGTTAAAATTGGCACGAGGCCTTCTTATAATCCACAACCTTGAAGGTTGAATCTAACTATCTAACTCCTAACTAATGTACTACTTCCTTCCAATGGATTATAAATGATCTTAAATATGAATATCTAACTTCAATTATGATCCGCATCGACCTCAAGGGATTACAAACCCCAATGCAAGTACAATGTGTAGGTCAGACAAGAATATGAGAAAACAACCCATCAGGAGGTGTAAATGTATTATGGATCTTCAAGAAAGTTCCCTTGTACCTCAAATTCCTTTAATGATGTTTCCTTAAGCTTTGCATGGTCCAAAAATGGTCCGCACAAACAAACTAAGCCAAATAAGCCTTGAATGCTTTGTCTAAGAATTGACAGTGAAATTATAAGAGTGATAAATTTTTGCAAACGAATGCAAATCACCTAAAATCTGGATATATTGTAGATAGCTTCATGTAGAAGCTAAATTCTATTCCATGAGCTGAGAAATCTTAATACGGAAGAAATTTCTAAGACATACAAACTTAATTGCAAGAAAATAAATGTTTTTGGTTGATATAGGATCGCTTTACACCTAGGGATGCTTTTGCATCAGTTGTTATTTTTATCTTCTAGATTCTTATTTGGTTACTTTAATATTGATACTCAATGAATGAATATTTTTAAATTATATTTGCAAGTGATCTAATACATGAATCTAGATATGTATATTAGGTTATCCTCTATATTATCTTGTTTTTATGAGTTACTAATATAATTTTTAGTTTTTATGGTGTGTTTATTAAGGATGTATGAGCTATGCAATTCTGTAATTTGGTCATGCATTTAGTTATAGTGGTATGAATCAAAATTAGATTGTCTATATCCAAATTAATTTTTAGTGTTGATGTATATTTATTCAGTTAACCTTTTTGTATTGGTATGTTGCATTAGGATGATAAGATGGACTTTTATAGTAATTGGATAGTTAGTTATTGATACTTCATAATATTTTTAATCACAATGTCATATATATATATATATATATATTATTTACATGTATTTTTACGGAATATTATGATAGTGATATTTTTGTGGTGGTTTGTCATCTTGTCTTGGAGATCTTGATTTTATTTTATTATCTAGCACTATTGGTATTGAAAATAAGTGTGTGTGGACCATGAATTATATTCATTTATGAAATGGTTATCATGATGCCATGGATAGATAGGTACCATAGTTTAGAGGGAGATTTAGAAATGATAGGAATTCATCACTTGGTGATGTATAATCTTCTAGAACAATTTTTTGTGTAATATATGGGCTCTTTGATCTTATTTACTTATAGTGATATTTCTTTGTAATGTTGATTTTTTTACAAGAAATCGTTATCTTCATGTAAATAAAGATTTGTGATATCCTGGTTAGCCATAAAGAACTCTTGGATATTTTCATTGAGGTATCATTTTATGACTTTTTGATTGTGTGTAATGTCCCTTTTTAACTCATTTATTTTCAAAGCCCTAGTACATAGAATATAAACTTACACAAATGATTATTAAGATTTTTTTTTTTTTAACTTTTTGGTTTAATAATTGCTAAAATTAATTTATTAAATTCTCGGACACTTCCAAAATCTACCCAAGCTTATATTATTATTAATTTCTATCATGAGTTCTTTTACCCTAGTAAAATGAACTATAATTACGCTCCAAACAAAGAATAATTAGATAATAAAATATGTATTCCTTCATGGGTGACCACTTCTTCTTCTTTGGTATCTCTTATACATATTTTTCTTTCAATAGTCATGATTATTCACTTTCTCATTGAATTTTGATAGAATTAAACTATAATTTTATTTTATATACATACTCTAACATAGAAAATTGTATATACTTACAATCCATATTATTTGTTTCCCCCTAAATTATTGGACTTAATTAAGCTTGCAATTTACCAAATTATGCATTTCAAAACCTAATTTTTACCATTTTTTTGAAGAATTCCAAGTATTAAACAAATGTATTCAATAATTAAATTTTCCCCAATTGTGAGTGTCCTAGAATTTTGAGCCAGGACCTACTCACCTATGGGAAACTAGGTCACCCTTCTTAATCAGGACCCAAATTCAAATATGTTTTTGGCAGTATTTTAATATCCAAAATTTAAATATGAAGTGTCAAATTTTAGAATTTAAGTTTTTGGGAAATTAGATAAAAACTTATAAATACCTAGCCCTTTTACATTTGAAATCTAATATGGAATATATTAGCAAACTTATGATCAAGAGCATTATTGAGCAATTCAAGAGCAACATTATCAGAGTTTATTATAGCAATTCAAGATCCAACGTCATGTAAAATTCTATATTTTTTCATGTTCATGTTTTGTGAAGGCTGACATTGTTGTAGATATCCACTACATTCAAGCATTCAAGAATTCTATCTAGAAAGATCCAAATCCTTGAAGTGATATGTATGTCTTCAGTCCTTTAATGAAGTCCTTGAAGGGTGGTGTGCTACAACATTTTTCTCATTAATCATTTCCTTCCTTTCTATTAACGATTTATCATTGACATTGCCATTGTGGAAGTGGAAACACTTACACAGGGGTTTGGCTAAGGCAAGCCCCTATATGGCAAAAACAATTCCCTCTTTTTGAATGTGTAGATTATAGGTATGAAGAGGATTGAAGAGAGCTTGAAGATCAATTTTGCATTGTTGCATTTATTGTCATCAAAGTTTTCAAGATGTTGGAAACTCAATTACAAAATTTACTGATGACATGCTGATAGTGGGAGAAGTGGAAAAGAACCCATGATCCTAGCACTAGAGGACCCCAAAAAATGAGAAAGACACCCTAACAAAGACCTAGTCACCCAGGGGTGACCCAATCTTGCTACAACACTCAAATCCTACTTTTTTTGACAAATACACATTAGTCTGCACTTTCTAGATCCACTTGTAGAGTTTTATTTCTATATTTTTATCTTCAAGAAATTACATTTATCATATTGTTCATTTAGTCTAATTAGGTGAATCATTTCAAATCATTCCTAAATCATTCCTATCCTCAAAGAGATGTAGATCTAGGTCTAACTGACTCACCTTTGAGGTTGAAAGTCGATCTATTCACCTTGTTGGTTTGCATCTTAATGAAATATTAGAAATGATGAATTACACCATAGGTCATGAGTATTAAAATTAGGGTATACCACATTTTTATGTTTCATTTTGGTGAACCAAACATTCTTACATCATAACTTTATGATTTGGCAGTCTTTCAAACCCTAGATTTAGGTTTTGCATCATTATTTTTGGCATTTCTCATCTAGGTTTTCTAGAATTTTGTTTCACATTTAGGGTTGTATATTGCATCTTAAAATCATAAAAATCCAAAAATATTGCTTTCATATTTCATCATAGGTTGCATTATAGTGTGTTTTAGGCATTTATATCATATTTTCATTTCAAATTTGCATATAAAAATGTGTCATTTGGTGCCAAAATTGTCATACATTTTCATTTCCATTACATTGAAAATTTATGGAAAAAAAATCACTATAACACTTGTTTACAGATATGAACAATAAATTTAAACATCAATCTAAATATTTAGATTTTGAATTTTCATAGCCGTGTACAAAGACTCAATCACTCCTGGGTGATCCTGTCCTTATACAGGTATCTCAAAAAGATTTTTGACACTATTTTTCTTTGTCTACTCAATTACATTATACTTCCATTTCTCTATTTTGTAATCAATAACTACATTTAATAAAACCATTTTGTATCTAGTCTATTTATTGCGCATTATTTAAGGTCAAAATTAGAATTCAAAATTATCATTTTTATGTCTCTACATGTTACAATTAGTCAATTATTACCTTTTAGATATGAAAATTGCACTCAAATTTGTTCAAAAAAATTCAAAATCATTGCATACTTGCATTTAGCATCAATTTGGTATATATTAGTAAATTCCTATAAATTTCTTTACTGTTAAAGTTTTCAACAAGTCGAATCAAAATCCTTAACTAGAGTAGTCTCTAGTTAAACTTAAAACATTCAAAACCCCTAAACAAGAATTAGACACCCTTGGGTGACCCTATCTTGCTTGTCTTGGCCAAACAATTTTTTTCTGAGACCTCTATCACTATTATCTCCATTGCTACTTTACATTTTTGAGTGTTTGTTGTACTTATTTAACAAGTTTGGTGTTCATATTGGGTGCACTTATGGCAGAGTGAAACTTGCATGAGTTTCACAACCTGGTGTTCTATTTCTAATACTTTAGTGAGACATAGTTTGAGACCCATGGCATCCTACACTACTAGTGCACCAACAATGGATCTTGAGTTCTCTAACCCTTTCATGCCAATTGTTTTCAATACTCAACCCATTTTGGATTCCATCCCTAATGATACTATTCCCTTTCCCTTACCATCAACCAATGTCACTAATGTTGACACCAGTATAGTTCATGTCCCTGAAGAGAAATTGAAACAATTAGACAAAGCCTTAGAAAAACTTCAAGACTTTCTAATCATAGAGTACATCACTAGCACATCAGTCCTATCATAGATAACATGAGGAAAATTTTGTATAATGATCAAGGATTAGAGGTAGTGCATAGTATATCCCACATCATAGACAATCATGTACCTACAATGGATATTTTCACTCAAGCTTTGGGGTATACTCAAATTCAAGGAGAAATTCAAGTGTCTCCCCCTACCCCCACATATAAAAATCCAAATGTTACCACAACAATACAACCAAGAAACGGTATAGATCCAACTTGGGGTATTTTCACTAGGAGTCCTTATAGTTTTGTCAACTAAAACATCATATCTCCAAACCCATCACCCTTCACAAAATTACAATACAGTAGTCCACCTAATACATATATACTTCCACCATATTCACCTCATTCCCAAAACACAATAAGCAATGTTTTTTCATAAACCAACTCTTGAAAAATGTGACATCCCTTCAACAAAAAATATCAACATTGAAGCAAAGTCAAAATGGACAACCATCACAATATGACAAGAGAAACCTATTTTCATTGAAGATGTTGAAAGAAAAAATTCCACCAAATATAGAAATACCCCTCTTTGATAAATGCAATGGTTAAGGAGACCCTAAAACCATATATCCGCATACATAGCCTTATGTAGTGACTTCATTTTTTAAGAAAATCTCTTCATAATGCGTCATACATAATAAAACTCAAAAATAAAATATGACATTATGAATAATATATTAAAGACATATTCAATTAGCTATTCTCCATCATAGCACCATATGTAAAAATAAAATAATTTATATTCATTCCAAATGCCAAATTTACAAGTTACTTTGTTTGACTTAGGCAAACAGTGACTCTTAGTCAACTCAAATTACATCATGAAGTAAAAAGCACAATAATCAAGAATATAGAATTCCATGTGATTCCTCTTCAACACTCATTGTACCTGGTGGATGGTAACATGGTTCGGGCACTTTTTCACCCAACCACGAAGCTATTCTTCCCTAGAATTCTTTCTAACTCAAAGAATACTAGACCCTGCATGGAATACTTAGAAAGAGATACAGTATGCAAGGTGGAATATGGTGCATGCCTAACATATACATGGATTACTATCTAAATTTAGAACATGCAAAATCTATGCTAGGAAATGGCAGAGAGTTACATCATAAAAATTAGACCATTCAGCATAATGGACTACAAACGCTTGTCCAAGCATATGTTGTATACAACTAAAAATAATAGATTTTGGAAAAGATACTCTCTAATAGCCCATTTTTGACACCTATCTTGGAAGATAACCTCCCACATACATAAGAAACATACATATTATCCAAGTTTAACAATTTTCAAACAATCAATCTACTTTCTAATAGTTTTTAACTAGCCAATTGTTTCATTATTCCGAACCAAAATATCTACAACATAGTCTTTGTATACATTAGGTTGTCTCTATTTAGTATGTATATGAAAGAATGTAACTAGATATAGCATTTAATCAATTAGATTTTAAACATAATTCATGATTCAATTCATCAATTGCGATAAGAATATCACAGAACATGCATCAAAAATTACATAACTCCAATATTTCCATTATTCCTTCATACTTGGAATGAAATCTATATTTTAGATAAGAAAATAATACAATTTTTAAAGAAGGTATATTGTGTGTGTGTAATGCATAAATGGAAGATTTATGCATGTACACATATCTCACCTTATGTTAAAAATGGTGTATGCGTATATGTTCTTTTTAAAATAAGAGAGATATATTCCACATATAGATTCCTATATTCAAATAGATGTCAATTTTTATTAGATATATGAACAAATTCAACTAAAAATATAGGAACATAAACATTAAGCAGTAATTCTTAGACCTTGATTTAAATCTAAGTTTCAAATAGTAAGTCACAAGTTGTTTTTCATGTAATCAAATTTTCAATTGACAACATATATAAATGTGTATGTTTTAATAGAGTCCATACACACTAGATTCAATTTGACTTATTTTTTAATGTGACAATTCATTTTATAAGCAAATAAAAATGTTTTCTCATAATTCATTTTGATCCATTCTTTCAACAAGAAGATTCAGAAAAATAACTTCCAGGCCTTTACTTATGTCACAGTAAGAAGGATACTTCAAATGGATGACAGTCGAATTCATACACTTTAAAGAAATTTTTTCATAGATAGAAACATTGACCCATCTCTAAGGACAATATAAATGTTGCTCTATTTTGAAAAAGAAAGACTAAATTAAGATATTTCACTCAGAATGAATATATCGTTCAAATCCCTTTCTATTCTTCTCAGGGCTTTGAAATCTTAGGCTAATACTATTATTATTGTATCATTTCAAGCAATACTGAAATCATTTAATACTAGGTGGATTGATATGAAGAACATCATTCTGTTCATTTCATTCTTATAAACATTTGTTATCGGATATAAGCATGTTATTCTTTTAGGATGATAGCATGTTATCGTTCGGTATTAAACATCATATATCTTACTCAATGTCTTTTAGACAACAAGGTGACTGTCAACCAGATAGTAAGACACCTTAAAACAAAGATTTGAAACAACAATAAGATTCATTTGACATTTCTATTTCATTTCATACATGAATGACTATACATATATGTATATATATATATATATACAGTGCTTCATTTCTTAAAAAAAACCCTTTAAACTAGAATGACAATACTTCATCATTCCATATGTTAAGGCTCGATTACCACCAATGCATAATGGATTTTTTTTTAACTTTGAACTTATCAAATTGAATGATAAGAATCTTTTGATTCTAAACATTATGTTACAGTGATAAAATACTTTTAAAGATTAGAATAGTCATATTGTTCTTAGGTTTATTCACCCGAACCAAGGGAATTATTGTATACATGGATAGTTTTGAGGGTTTAGACATCACCCAAAAGAATCAAGGATATAGAGTTGATGTTGATAGCATTGCTTATCCATATCAAGGCTTCAATAAGGTAAAAGAGGGTTTGATCAATGACCCAACATGCATGCATTTGCATGCAAGGTTCAAAATGACCCTACTACTATCGCATAGATAGAGCAAAATGAAAAGTATATAGCCTGCCATGGAGGTGGTGTCCATGGAATGGACAGACCCATGTTTTTTCCTTCCAACAACTAAAATATCATAGGGGTTAATGTCGATAAGGAAATCTCGACACATGCATAAACAAGGATCAAATGTACAGTGAATACAAATGAATGGATTTTCTTCAAATCATGATCGATAATAGAAAATCGGAGGATTTGATAGAAAAGGAAAAGAATATAACAATGGAAACATTCTAAAAGAGTTGAACTTATCTTTGTTAAAGCACCTAAATCAACCTAGATAAGAGTTGAAGAATTCTAGATGGCTATAGATTCATTTTTTTCCCTATCTCCAACCTAGTTGATCTCTTTTTCCTACTTTTTGGCCAAGATTCACCCACTATACTCAATTGAGTTCTCTCTTTTTCCTTTTTGCATGATTTTACACCGACTAACACTATTTTTTTCCCAAATTGGAGGGCTTTCATTAAGGTAACTGCTCCCACTTCCTGCACTTTTCATTTGCTTCTCCGTTTTAGGATTATGAGTGACCATTCCACCCTTTTGAGCCGATTTAAAAATTTTCTATGAATTAAATATTAACTATTATGCTATATTTTTTATTTATTCATTTTAATATTGAACATTGTTCCAATTGATAACATCAATTATTTTTCCCAGGTGGCATTTTTATCATTCTCTAATTTTTCATATAAGGAATTCTTTTCAACATTTTCAAATTGAATAAACAATTTTCCACACATTATATATTTCCACCTCTATTTCTTAAAATGTAATTAACATCAAATAGACAAGGCAATAAAATACTTCAATAAAAAAAAAATCATAAGCTTACTTAATATTTATCATTCATACATTTTGCACAAGCAAAATTATGTTTATCAAATTGCAAGTCAAATGCAGATGCTATGATTTCAGTGGTGTGTGGACATTCTAGATTCCAACATGCTTATTGATCTTCATCTGGCTAAATACTCCTACCTCAACCATGTTATCGATCTTCATCCTATTCCTACATTCACACACTTGCACTTGTAGAGTTTCATCACTAACCATTAACCAATGCTCGAAATGAAAAGATTCTATTTCACATCATAATTTTCATCTTTCGCATTCAATCACATGAGTATAAATATATTTCAAATGACATTGAAATCTTAAATTTATCACAAGTCAAATTGATAAATTTAATTTTCCATAAATATTTAAATAACTTAACATTTATTAAATGCAAACAAAATTTTGAGATGTGGCATCCTTCCCCACTTGGAAGAGACATCATCCTGATGTCTTATTAGACAACACTAAATTATATATGTCTATTTCAACATTCAATCATATTGTTATTCAAGCCAAAATATCATAACATCCAAATCTGAAAATTCTAGAACAATAGTATATTGATGAACATTAAGAGTTTATCTAGAAACCAAATAAGGAAAGGAACATTCTAATTCCTCTATATCGTCCCAAGTAGCATTGTCCTCAAAATATTGGTCCATTGAACCTTATATTGGACAATGTCTCTCTTTCACATCTTGACGTTAAATCTATCCAAAATTCTAATGGGCTCCACCGGCACCACTCTTGGATCCTGCACCTGTAAAGAATGCCAATCAAGTATATGAGATGCATTTGGATGATATCCAGCATGAAATACATTATGGATTCAAGCTAGAGAATGTGATAGAGCAAGTTGGTATGCAACCATGTTAATCACTTCTAGCACACCGAAGGGGCCCACATCTCTAGGGGCTGGAACTTAGAATATTTTTCAAAAGTAATGGATCTCTTATGCGGCTTGACTCTCAAAAAGACTCCATCTCCCTCTAAGAATTGTTTGAAGGTTCTATTCTTGTCGACATAAAAAAAATTTCTATCAATTTCTTCCTTCAGTCTTCCCTTGATGATTTTCATCTACTCTTCCTTCTCTTTGAGCATCTCATGACCCACTATAATAATATCACCTAGTCTATCCCAACTGATGGGTGTATGACACTTTTTCTCAGAGCCTCGAAAAGTGTGTAGAAGAGGGGGATTCGCTCCTCACGAGTTCTATTCATTCAAAGAGCCTCAAAAGGAGAACTACCGTAAACTACCTCAAGAACATCAGTGAGAGTTTTAGAATCCGAAAGAGTAGGTCACAAATATTTTCTAGACAGACTAATGAGCTCTCAGCCAAAGGATGTCAACATAGAATACAGACGATAGCACAGTGCACTGGCATCTCATATAGACCAAAAAGTGAGAATGTCATAGAAAATAGCTAAGTAACTACTAACAATCCAGTTACTGAGAACTGACAGAATGTAGTAAAATGAAAAAATGTGATAAAGCAATAAAGAGTGATAGAAATGAGATAAAGAAAAATAGAAATGGTAAAGATAAAGAGAAGAAAGGAAAGAAGACTCTCACAACCACGTGCAAGGATGGAAGCCTCCAACAAGATGAATGTCTCAAAACTTGTATGCATAATATCTAGAGAGAATGTTAATGTGAGTAGGTTTGGTTTTAGTCAACCCCATTTTGGTGTTCCTACCCCCACAAGTAGCTAGATAGAAGGAGAGAGAGTAACTAAATGGAAAAGAGCATGTGGTGAAAGCAAAACCCTTTAAGGAGTAGGAGGAGCATATACTCAAGATGAAGAAGATGTAGATCTAGATCCGCATATAGAAGTTGAGAAGAAAGAGAATTTAAGAATGTGGGCGCCTCACAAAGCTCTAAACCTACAAGGAAGGTGTCCTCCCAAGATCTCCTACATGAAGGATAACAAGAAAGCTTCTACAGCCCACGGACCCGCCGCAAGGAGTGAAACCCCAAGATCTCACATGAAGGAAGCCCCAAGAAGTAAGTGCCTCACACTCAGACCTATAAGGAAGGTGTGTGTCCCCTAAGAACTCTCACATGGAGGATACCCAAAGAAGCTCCCCCAAAGATCTCTCACATGGCTGAAACTAGGAATGTTACCTATAGACCTGCTAGACTTAGAGGGAAGGTGTCCTTCAAGATCTCTCGCATGAAGGAAACCCAAGAAAGAACCCTACAGACTCATGGACCTGCAGGGAAGGTATCCCCCAAGATCTCTCGCATGGAGGAAAGCCAAAGAAAGCACCGTACAAACCCGGAGACCTGCAGGGGAGCCACCCCCAAGATCTCTTGCATGGAGAAGCCTGTAGGAAGCACCCATGTGCTCTCAGACTGTAGGGAGGTATCACACAAGATCTCTCAGATGAGGAAACTCCTACAGTAGACTTACAAAGTCATAAAACGGCTAATGAGTCGAGAAGCGGATAGCCTGACAAACCCGCCGATAGATTGGGAAGCTTTCAAAGGGTCCCTCAAGAACCCTTCAAAAGAAGAGGGGTGCACTCAAGGGACGCACTTTTTGAAAAGTGAAATCTAGTCAGGTTGCTCCCAAGCTAGAAACCATAGAATTTTTTTGAAGGAGAAAGGATTTCAAAGAGGTCCCTTGAGAACCCTTCAAAAGAAAAAAAGGGGTCCACTCAAGGGATGCTCCATTTGAAAGATATAAAGAAAGGAGGGGGTCATTTGATGAGGACACACATCTCTAGAACAAGTTATCACTACCCCCAGCATACAGGGGAGGAGAACCATGCAAGATACTTAGAACATGCAGGATAGAGGTACACCTTGATATCACTTATCATGTGAAGAAAAGGAAGATGCATCAATCAAATGGGAGTTTGATGGCACCTGAATCAAGAAGTTATTTTATTTTATCCTTCAAGACCTTACATTCACTTGTGGAATGGCCAAGCACTTGATGGTATGCACAGAAAGAATATTTATCATGTTCATGAGGTTTCTTGCATGTAGGAGAAAGAAGAGTGATTAAGTGGGCTTTTAGAAGCTGCAAAAAAATACTATCTTGCTTAGATAAAGGATGAGGAGCAGGAAGGAACCCTTTCTCTTGTAGAGAAAGGTTTGACTTCTCACAAGAAGAAGAAGAAGAAGAAGGCACGAAGATAGAAGACAATGGAGGGAGAATCTTTTCAACAGAATGAAGTTGAGAAGAATTCATGTCATTCAACCATGGCTTCTATTTAGGTCATTCCTTCGAGAAACCAAGTCCCAAAGTACTCTTATGGGCTATGAATTCTATAGGAACCTGAATGCCTTATTCATTATGCCCACAACCTTTACTCTCATAGCCATATTTAGAGACAAGCTTAAAGTTGGGGCCATAATGCGTTTTCAAGTCTTTAAAAGAAGGATGGTCCTCATAAAGAGAATTATCCCAACAATGGGGATCACACTCCTTTATGGGATCGCCATCACCCTCTTTAACAGGACTATCAATATTCTCATCTTTAATAGAAGTGTAATCATCTTCCTCAGAAGGAAGATCACCACTAAGAACATTAAAATTATTACTCATACCACCCCACGATATAAGAGAATAATCCTCTATGATAGCAGGTGTGGATGATGTCATTGAAAGGTTTAATTGGATTAGGTTGACTTTATATTCCTGAATGAAGGAATCTGTAAAGTATAAAGAACCACAATCATCACCAATACATGCATTCTTTTGAGAAGTAGAGTAAGTAGACTTAAGATTTCTAGATTCAGAAGGATCTTCCTTAGGGACATTTATCTCTACAACATCCTTTGTAGATACTGCTAGAGTAAACATCGAGACATTAGAAGATACTGAAGGTATAAGAGTAGACACAACTGAGACCTGACCAGCAACTACTATTTCACATAAGTGCATAGCCTCAGGGTCAGCCTTGACTATGACTACTCGATTATTACAAATGAACTTAATTGATTTATGCAAGGTAGATGGGACTGCACCCATAGCATGAATCCATGGTTTACCACGAAGAAGGTTATAAGGTAACTTTTTTGACATAACATATACAAGGGTAGGTACGGTAACTGGTCCAAGCTACAAAGGTCATACTATTGTACCTAGAGCTTGTCACCCAACATTATCGAACCCACGAATAACAACAAAAGAAGCATTAAGAGAAGATGGATCAACATTAATCTTAGGAAATAGATCAATGCTACATACATTAAGCATCAAACCAGTATCAAAAAGATTACATCTAATACCAATTTTATTAATGTTAACTATGATCATTAGATGATCCGACTGCTTTTGTACTTTCGAAGGTGGTATTTCTTGCGGATAGAATGTAATATTCGGTGAATCCACATGAATATACACCATCAATGCATTAGCATCTGTCGGCCTAGTGGAAGAAGGAAATAGGATCTTTTTCAAGGCTTCCTGAAGCATACCTTGATAAATTGGAGCAGACTGAACCAAGTCCCACAGTGAGATCTTAGCCGGAGTAACTTGAAGTTGCTTGATAAGATCGTAACCACTGGCTGCTTTAGTTGTAGTTTTAGGAGCTTGAGGAAGGCTTGGTTGTTTATTCATTCTATTCTCATAATTATGGGCTACCACTCTATAAGAGGGAGCCTTAGAAATATCAGGAGAATCACTATCAAATGGAACACCATTAATAGAACAAATCCTTTTAGGAGGACTAGCTGGAGTCACATAAATGATATGTCTCTTAGGCCTTTGAGGGGTAGCTGAGACATAGACTACATTTACAAAATCATCATAGCTAGTAGAACAATTATTTGAATAAATATTCTCCACATCAAACCAAATAGGATTAAATGTGGAAGTAGATTTATTGTTCGCTAATGCATCATCTCTAGAGGAGAGTGCATTGGAATAGATAACAAGTTCATCATTAAAAAATGCAACGTCTCTAGAAGAGAGTGCATCAAAAGGTATAAGAGATTCATCATTCATGAATGCATCATCTCTAGAAGAGAGTGCATTGGAATGAAGAGTATATTCATTATTTTTAGATGCATCATCTCTAGAAGAGAGTGCATTAGAATGAAGAGAAGGTTTATTATTCACAAATGCATCATCTCTAGAAGAGAGTGCATTGGAACAAAGATAGGAATCATCATTCACAAATGAAACATCCCTAGAAGAGAGTGCATTG
>VDFB02210745.1:0-10276 GCA_007258455.2 Sequoia sempervirens | reverse complement strand
ACACGTTGCAAACAAAAAGGACACTCTATGAACAAATGGAACACTTTGTGAAAAAAGGGGACACTTTGCAAAAAAAATTTCAAGACCCTAAATTAACTTATCCATGCACTGAAATCATTAAATTATTACAAAATTGCAAGGCGAAAGTTGTAGAATCGACTCACCTCATAATATAGTTGGCCGCATGCCACCTGCTCACAAAGCTCATCTAGCCACGAAGGTGTATAATACCGTTTGCTTGAAATTTTATTCTCTCTCATCACTCTTAAGCTACAAGAAGGTAAAATGAGTAAGTGACAAATTACTCCTCTTTACCTCTTTTTATCCATTTTCATTCTTATACATTAAAATAGGGTTACTTTCTCTTCTTCAAATCAACATAATTAGAGCTAGGGTAATCCATTTTCAATGTCATTTGATGCATTGAATCATAATTCTACACTTGACATCATCATTCATCTATTGTTGTGAGGCATGGTACTTGAAATGTCATATAATATGATGTTTCTTATTCGATGTGGCTAGATTGCCACCTTGATTCCACCTCCGTAAAGCAAGCAGAATCAAGGGGGGCATACATCGACCCTTGAATTAGATTCCTACGAGTTAGATAAAAAGATTTTTGGATAATTAAGTAATGTGTGTTGTAGGATGGAGTTCCTAATGTTGTGGTTTTTAGATAACTACACTCTATTTTCATTCTCCATCTCTTGAATGAGTATCCTTTTATGTAATAAAGTGTATCATTTAGAGTCCTTAGCATACATATGCACATAGTCATATATGGGTGCTAAAGTGGGGGGTAATCCAATTATAGAAAAATTATACCCTCTTGAGAAAAGAGACAATTTCATGCATAATTTGACCCACTTTTGAGCACCCTAGCATTATTTATCCTCCAAAATAGCATTTATAGGCCCCTAAAACCCATTATTTTTTATCTAGAGGCCCATTTCACTTGAGATTCAATCACTTAAATATCGACAAACAACATTCAATTAATCCATATCCTAAAAAATCACCTTCAAAAACCACTAGTGGAACCCATTCACCACCCTCGACAAATGAGTTCCCTCTAGTGGGACCCATTAACCAAGGGTGGTGAATGTGTCCCTCTTGAGGGAAATTTCAATTTTGAGTAGGAATTCAATTAATTCAACTTAATTTTTTGGTGAATGTCAGCCTTTTAGGTCTAAATAATAGGAAAATTAGGTGTTGATGCTTATAAATACTCATTTTAAGTCATTTTTCACATCTTTTAGTCATTTCACAAAAGCAGTTTCTAAAGTCAAGTCTTCTATAGCAATTTTCATTAGCAAAGTTGAAGTACAAACTAAGGTTTTTGTAAGTCTTGAAGCTCACTCTTTAGGTCAAGATTCAACATTGCAAAGGTTTGATGATGGATGCCTATGGTGAATAATGAAGAAATATAGGTTGAGGAGATGCAACTAGACATCAAATCACACCTAAATACTTGGTTTCTGAAACATTTATTTTAGGACCTAATGGACTCTCTAACTCTTATAGGGTTTTTCACCCAAAATGAGAGAGATTAGATCCTAAAATGCTTATGTGGAATTCAAATTAGGATCTATGAAATGTAATATGATGTAAATGAACTAAGGTAAATGCAATTGACTGATTAAAATTATCTAAAATGAATGTTAAAGTGCAATTTAAACTATCTTTGAAAACACATTGTGATATACAAACAATATAAGGTATAGGGTCAAATCTAAGTGCACCTAGAAGTTGTGTGAGATTTCTAGAGTGTCTGGGACACTGTTGATTTTTTTTAATTTTTCATAGTGGGAGTCATTCGCCAAGGGTGGAAAATTAGTCCTACTATTAAAAAAGTGTTGGGAAATGATTTTTGACATCTAGGAGTTGATTTCTAACAAAATGTAGATTTTCAGATTTCAAGTGGGACTCATTCACCAATTGTGGAAAATCAGTCCACCTACAAAAATTTAGAAAATTAGAGGAATATTCTGTGGAGTTACATTTGTACTTTTGCCTCCTACAGTTCTCTGCTTTGGAAATTGTCAAATTCAGGTCTAAAAGTGACTTTTTCTTGATGATTTGACTTGAATGATAGGAGGATGACTTGAATAGCTTTGGAATGAAATCTTGAATGATTCTCAAGCTTCCAAAGGACCTAAATGTTCAAACAAAGAAAACAAGAATTGTTGATTGTTATATTAGGGGTTTGCCTTGGTCAAACCCCATTTAGGTAATTAAACCAAAATGATGAAAGAATGTAATGAAGCATGAAACAAATGGAGTAGACTACCTATAATGATGATTTATCTTGAATTTATACTACAATACTTGTAGATCTCGCCTTGAATTCTTTTTAGAATGCTAACTTGGAAGACTCTAATGGAGAAATCTCAACCTGCTTGACTTGAAATAGAAAGTGGATGATGAATTCAAGATGAGAGATGTAATATGACTTGTTAGATGTAAAATGAGGGTAAAAATACTTATTTATAGACAAGTGTGCCTTAATACCCGATTATACCTCATCATAGGCTAACATAAAGTGAAATTAAACTTTAAATTTTGCCTTTTCCCGCTCAAGGGTCAAAATGGGGCTAGATAGGACTCATTCTCCAAGCATGGCAAATGAGTCCCACCTGGATGGGACTCATTCACCAAGCATGGTGAATGTGTCCCACAGGGGCCATTCACCAAGCATGGTGAATGGGTCCCACGGGGGCCATTCCCACACCTATGAAGCTAAGGAGATATGAAATAAGGTTTAGATTGCTATCTTGTCAGGTATTTGATCAATTAAAGCCTCAGGATGCACAATATGGGTAAAATAGAACATGTTGGCAATGATGCAAATGTTGAATAGGGCTTGGGACACATAGATCATTGTGAAAGTGTAATTAAATGTACTTTACAACAATAAAATAAGGTCCACATAGCCTAGAAATGCACAAGAACCAATGTAGATGTGTAATTCACATTACAACACTATTTTATCATTAAGTTCACATTAAGAATATTCTATATTGATGTAATAATGTTATTATAATGTTGAATTAGGAAGAAATAGGTTAATTAAGTCTAGAAAAGCATGAAAGCATCTTACAAGACTTTACAACAGCCTCATACAAGATGCCATTAAAATCATCATGTTGTTTTATTTCATGGTCCATGAGATAGTGTGGATTACAAAGTGCCTCACAACACTAGATCATACAAAGGCAAGGAAGAAAGAGAGATAAGATGAAAAATATGTACTCACTCTGGGGCATGAGAAAACCCAAGAAGATAAATGTAAGAAACATATGCTAGTTGGTATGCACTCAAAAACACAAAAGTGGCTATGGGGAATAGTCATGCCACTAGTTGGGTGTCCTGCTCAACCATGCCAAAGCTATACCCATATGATAACTTTAACAAGGTTCCACAAAGCGAAAGAAATGAAAAAGTAGAAAATAAGCAAAATAGGATGGCACCACAAGAATGCAAGTTGTGTTATGCAAGGTGGCCAAGAAATGCAACATTGTAAAATGAAAAAATGTAATGTGAAAGATTGTTCAAAGTAGTCTTGTTCAGTTCATGTAAGGTTAGTAACTTAGGGAACATTGTTTCTAATGTCTCCAAAAGAGGACCAATCAAAGAATAGTATATTTGCAACTTAGGGGATGTAGTGCGTCACATCAAACCACCAAGAGGAATGAAATATGTTGAGAAAGATCACACTTATGAAGGAAATCACACCCAATGTCATCCACAAAGTGAAAAAAACATCACATAAATGACAAGGCTTCACTAAGAATGCAAATGAAATAATGGTAATTTATGCACCCACTTTGAAGGAATTGTTACACATCGTTTTGTGAGAAATTACTTAAAGGTAGAGAAGAAAAGAAAAGAAAATGCAAAAAGAAAACTCGACATGAGAGCCAACGTGGAAAGCTCTATGCCAAGTCATATGTTTCAAAGGTAGGCTATGTCATGTCAAGGAAAAGGGAAAGCAAAGAAAGGTTGAATGTCACATGCAAGTCAATCTTAAGACATTTCATTCACATCTCAAGCTTGTTCTTTATATGTTCATTGAAAGTTAACGAGTAGTCAAAAGAGACAATGACAAGTGACATACAAGAATAAGGCTTTCTAACCATCCCCCCCCCACTTAGTGTAGAACAAAGGTGAGCCTGAAGTGGAGGATGGTATACTACTCCTTGTGAGGGATGCAAGACATGCAATAGTGAGAATGGAATTATCCTACAACTATTACATGGCAAGAAGTAGCAACTAAGGTTATTGATGTGAATAGGAAGAGGTTTGAAAGAATCTTGTGTGATAGTATTGATGTTATATGAAGGCTTGTTGATCTCGGTGAAACAAAAATAACCAAGACCATGAGTTGTTTGTTGTGTGTTAAGCTCTATAGGGTTGCAGATGCCTTTCTCTCAAGCATCACAATGTTTTCCATTGTACCCAAGTTTTTTCATGAAGTAATACCCTTTTCTATAAAGCTTTTGGAGTGGTTTGGAATCAAGAGGTTGTTCGTTATTGTGTTCATCAGGGTTTTTTGTGGATGGTGTATTGTTGTTTAAAGTGGCTGAGGTGGATGCTTGTGAAAAGTTATTTGAGGGTTGCATTGACATGATGGGTGGTTGAGCTAGTTGTTTATCTTTTGTGAGAATATGTAGTTTCCCATAAATGATGGTGTGAATTCTAAGGATCCCTAATCATCACCAAAGAATATAGATTTCCATTCTATATTGTTGTGGTCAATTTGAAGAGGTTCTATGTTGGATGTTGGAATTAATGTTGTGAGAGGACTTGTAGCTCCATTTGCAAGATGCAAGCAACTTTTAGGCTTAGGATCAACTCCAATTTGATAAATTTTATTATTATAGACATACTTCATTTTAAGATGGAGGGTTGAAGGCACTACATTCATCTCATGAATCCATGGTCTACCTAGAATAAGGTTGTATGAAAGTTCATAAGGCATGAAATAAATAGGAGTTTGCAAAGTAACCACCCCAACCATAATAGGAAAAGTGATTACACTGAGTGGTTTTCTTAGTGTATTATCAAATCCTCAAATAGAGACAAAATCAAGTATGATTTTTGATCTATTGAATTCTAAATGAACAAGGAGACTCACACCATACACATTAAGAGAAGAACCATTATCTATAAGAGTCCTTTTTATGCCTATTGTTTTGTATTGAGCAATGATCATGAAAGCCTTTTTTTTTTTTAATTCCAAAGGAGGGAGCTCATATTGGTGAAGAGTAATATCAAGACTATGTTTTTGAACAAGAGCTGCGACATAATTTAGAGTGTTTCCAAAAGATATTTTTACATTGTTGTAAAGAGTTTCGAAGAGTGGTGTTGTAACTTGGTGATGTTTGAAGTAAATTCCAAAGGGAAATTTTTGCAGGAGTATTCTTTGATTGTTCAACAAGATCATACTCCTTTGTGGATGGAAGGTAATGAGTAGCACTAGCTGGATTAGGTAAAGTTAATGATGGTGAATTTATTTGTGGTGGTTGTGGTTATTTCATGTGTTATATGTATGAGCAATAGTATCATCACTAGATTGCTACGATACATTAGAGGGATGAAGGGGATGTGAAGGTGGGTAAAGGATAAGTTTATTTTTATTGGAAGGATGAAGCGGATGTGAAGGGGGGTAAGGGATAAGTTTAGGTTGAATATTGTTAACATCCCTTATCAAGTGAAATTCTTCATTGTCTTGGAAGAGTATGTTATTTTTGTCTAGACTCATAATATCCTCTCTAGGAGGAGAGTTTTTAGGAGAAAAAAAACCACATGTTCATGACAATTAATGTTTGATTTATCCAAAACAACTTCATCATATCTAATGGAGGTATGAATGATTGAATGGATTTGATTATTGATAGTGGGGAGATTTGGAGAAGGTTGTATTTGATTTTTGGTTGTTTGTAAGGTCACATTCTCTCATTCCTTAGTGTCTACCATACTAGGAGAGCTTGTAATATGTTTGTCTAAGGGTGAATTTTGCAAAGTAGCTTCATCACAAGTATGAGGAAGATTAATGATTAAATTGGTTTGCTCATTAATTTTTTTCATAGGTGAAAGGGGACAACTAATATTATCATGATTCTCATTAGTTATGTTTTCTATCAAAGTATCTTCATCACAACTAGGAGAGACACTAGGAGAAGAACACATGTGACTATCATGATTGTTTATGACTTCATGACTTTGGTCCCTAATATCTTCTAAAATAGGATGAGGGGAAGGATCATAAGGATGGTTATCATTGTGTGTTGTTATTCTATCTTTCCAAGGGGAATGAGGAGGACAAACAAGGTCTTCATGATGCTCAACAAGTGTACCTTTGTTCATCAAGATACCTTCATCACTAAAAGGAGATATATCAAGGGAAGAACAACTATGATCATAATTGTTATCTATGTTTGTATGTGATTCTATCACATCATCCACACAAATAGGAAAGAGAAGAAAGGATGTAAGTTCAATTTATTGTGCATGTTTATGAACTAACTTTTTCTTTGTAAATGTAGACAAGATTGAAACTAACATTGTGAAAGAATAATCGACGCTAACTTAAAATGCAATGCAAAAATCTAAAACAAAATGCAATTTTTAGATGACAATGGACTAATTATGCTTATGGGAATGCAAACTTGAAATTTAAAACATGCATGAAATGAGCTAATTAAGGATAAATTTATGAAATTCATGCTACAAAAATGCATTTAATTGATATATATAGGTTAACACACTAAAAAAAAGCCTAATTTTTTTTTTCTAAAGTTTGTAAAATGATGTTTTAGGGGTCAGAAGGGACTAATTCGCCCAGGGTGGCAAATTAGTCCCAGTTTGGACTTTTTTCAAAAAAATTAGAATTTTGTGCTTGATTTTTATGAATTCTAAGAGCCAATATGTAGAAGTAAATGGGAAATGCAGAATTTCAATAAATCTAAATGTATTTAGATGCAACAAATGCAACTTAAATGCACTTATTATGAATGCAAGATTGAAAACCTAGCATACAAACTCATGCAAATCCAAATGCAAAATGAATGTAAGAGTAGATCAATGATAAAGGAATCCAAATTAGACAAGAATGTATTCTACAAGTCAGGTTCACCAAAATGAAACATAGATTTTAGGACCCAATCGAATCTCTAACTCTTATAGGGCTTTTCATCCAAAAGGAGAGAGATTAGATCCTAAAATGCTTATGTGACATTCAAATTAGGATGTATGCAATGTAATATGATGTAAATGAACTAAGATAAATGTAATTGACTAATTAAAATCATCTAAAATGAATGTAAAAGTGCAATTTAAGCTATGTTTGAAAATAGACTATGATATGCAAACAATAGAAGGTACAAGGTCAAATCTAAGTGCACCTAAAATTTGTGTGGAGCTTTTTGGAGGTTTGGGATGCTATTGATTTTATTTTATTTTCATAGGGTCTTATTTTCCAATAGTGGTGAATCAGTCCTCCTACTGTTGAAAAAGTGTTGAGAACTCATATCTGACAGGCAAGAGTTGATTTTTGACAAAATGTAGATTTTTCAAGTGGGACTCATTCACCAAGGGAGGTGAATCAGTCCACCTACAAAAATATGGAAAAATAGAGGAAGATTCTAAGGAGTTAGATCTGTACTTCTACTTCCTACAGGTCTCTGCTCTTGAAATTGTTAGATTCAGGTTTGAAAGTGACTTTTCCTTGATGATTTTGACTTGAATGATAGGAGGATGACTTGAATAACTTTGGAATTCAATCTTAAATGATTCTCAAGCTTCTAAAGGACCTCAATCTACAAACAAACAAAACAAGAATTGTTGATTGTTAAGGCGTGGAGGTTTTCCTTGGTCAAAGACCATTTAGATAATTAAACCAAAATGATGAAAGAATGTAATGAAGCATGAAAAAATGGAGTATATTACATTAAAATGATTATTGATCTTGAATTTCTGCTACAATGCATGTAGATTCAACCCTTGAATACTTTAGAATACTAACTTGGAGATATCTAATGGAGAAACCTTAAGTTACTTGACTTGAAATAGAAAGTGGATGATGAATTCAAGATGAGAGATGTAATAATGACTTGTTGGATGTAAAATTAGGGTAAAAATACTTATTTATAGACAAGTGTTCCGTAATACCTGATTATACCTCATCATAGGTTGAGATAAAGTGAAAATAAACTTTAAATTTCACCTTTTCCCACTTAAGGGTCAAATGGGGCCAGATAGGACTCCATTTCCAAGATATGAATGAGTCCCACTTGGATGGGACTAATTTTCCGAGCATGGTGAATGGGTCCCATAGGGAGCATTCTTACACCTATGAAGCTAAGGAGATAGGAAATAAGGTTTAAAATGTTATCTTGTCAGGTGTTTGATCAATTAAAGCCTTGGGATGCATAATATGGGTAAAATAGGACATGTTGGTGGTGATGTAAATGTTGAATAGGGCTTGTGACACATAGCTCAATGTGAAAGTGTAATTAAATGCACTTTACAACACTAAAATTAGGTCCACATAGCCTAGGAATGCTCAAGAACTAATGTAGATGTGTAAATCACTTTACAACACTAGTTTATAATTAATTCCACATTCAAAATCTTCTAGATTGATGTAATAATGTTATTATAACGTTGAATTAGGAAGAAATAGGTTAATTAAGTCTAGAATAGCATGAAAATTTATTACAAGATTTTACAACACCTTTACAAGACATCATTAAAAGCATGTTGTTTTGATTTGCAAGGGTCCAAGATCTATTGTGGACACATAAAATTCCTCACAACACTAGATTAGGGCCTCATTAAGTCCATTTAATCTCATGTCAAGCAGTGGGTCCAATTTTTGACGACATAGTTTTAAAGTGATTCCATCTTCCATTTTTCACTTTATGTTTAGATTAAGGTTTGCATTTCATCTACATTTGATTTGAATATCATTTTATCTCCATTTTTTATGTTTTTTAATATTTCTATAGGTGATATCTTGCATCACTCAAATAACATTTGTACTTCTTATTCTTGCACAATAGAATAGGGTTTTTGACATACATCATATTTTCATAGTCTTTAACACATCTAAAGCTAGGGTTTTATGCAGATTTTTCTCCATTCAAGGTTTAATTACCCAACTAGGGGTTTGACTAAGGAAAACCCCCATTAGAAAAATAATTTTTACTTTTTTTGTAGGAATTTTTTGAGATCCCAACTCAAGTTTTTGTTAGAAAGTGTTGTGTAGGTGTTAAGGTGCAGAAAAAATATTTGAAATTTCATAAATTTGAAAGTGAACTGATTCACCATGCATGGTGAATTAGTCCCTCCTGTGGTGTAGTTTTGAGTTAGATGCAGATCCTGACACCTAGTTGTCGAAAAATAGTTTATGCGTAGAAAAACCCTAACCTAAGACTGATTCACCCAATGTGGTGAATTAGTACCAACCAACTCAAAATTAGATTTTGTTAGTTTTCCATATTGCTCTCCACTCCTCTTTAGCTTCTCAGGTGCACACATTCTGAGATCATGCTTTCTATTTAGTTTAATCTACATTTTCTTTCATCAATTCAAGCTTTTTGAAAACATCACTTTATTTTCAAACATTATATATACTTAAGGTTTGCATTCATAATCAGTCACATAGATCATCCAATTGCATTTATATCATCTCTTTTAGTCTAAATTAAATCATACATTGTATAATTTTGATTTAACCTAGCTAGATATTTTGTGTGGCGTTTATCTCTCTCCTTTAGGTGAAACATCCTAAGAGTGCAAGAGTAGCCTATAAGCACTACCCAAAAATCTACAGTTCAACACCTCCATCCCTCTACATTGCGAGGTCCAAATGGGGCTTTTTGTTTCCCAAATTTGAAAGTTGTTGGAACACACGCCAAGTCCTCGAGCTCGTTGTGGGTCCACCTAAGTGCACCGCCACATACGGACCACCATCCCTCCAATGTCATTCCTAACAGTGAACATATGATGGTGACCTAGTAGCTCCCTCTTGTATCTCCTAAATTGGTCAAAATTTTGCATGTAGCCCTTAATGTTGGAGGCACCCATGGGTCTCACAATGTGGACTTTCGCCTGTGGGTCACCATGCTCTAAATTTCATTGCTTAATGGTGGAGACTCCAAATGTCCTTTGACCTTCCCACACCCACATGCCTCAAACCCATAAATGCATCAAGCTTAACCTAGTAAGTTCAAGTGCCTTACAATTGATTTATACACATGCCAAAGCA
>VDFB02210743.1:0-20473 GCA_007258455.2 Sequoia sempervirens | reverse complement strand
AAGCATTGCCCCCTTAAGGCAGTAAAAGAAATGGAAAACCCTAAAAGGGCCTCAAAAGTGGTATGGAAAAAGAAGCAGGAGAAATTTTTTGTAACGGAGCCAGTGGGAAAGGTTGCAAAAACCCCTGATAATCTCTTGGGTGACATTGGAAATGAAGGCTCCACCATCTAGGTCCCCCAAGCTCTTGTTCCTGAGATTAAGTCTGGATCTCAGGACAAAGGGGAAGGAATGGATTGTAATGCTGGGAACTTGGTTCTAAGCAAGGCGGATGTTTCTCAATACAATATCTCTGATGATGTTGGAAATGAAGGCTCTGCCTTCCACCCCCCCCAAGTTTTGGCTCTGGAGTTTATCTCTGATTCTTAGGACAAAGAGGAAAGCGTGGAATGGGAAGCTGGGAAATTAGTCCTAAGTAAGTCGGATGATTCTATTACCTCGGAGATGAGCCCCATCTTTTGGGACCCCGTGACGCCAGGGCTGGACGATATTCCTACTCAGGGTCTTTCTCTGGAGGTAGGCATTCCCCTGATTGTGTCTCCAGTCAGGACAGATAACCCAGGTGTTGAACCCTGTTTGGATGTGGCTTCTTTTGATGTCGTTAAAGACACTTATTCGGACCCTAGCCAGGTAAGCCTTCTTGAAAGAAGTAATTCCTTGCCTTGTGGGAATGGGCTCATGGAAACCCTCCCCTAGGAGCAGAAATTTTTCTCTGAAAAAGAACGGGAATCCAGCAAAGAATCAGATAATCAAGATGATACAGATAGAGAAGAGGTGCTATCAAAGAAAAAGAAGAAAAAATCAAAAATCAAAATCAAAATTACCCCTTGTGGGATTTCAACAAGATCGATAGCAAAAGCAGACTATGGGGCAATATCTCTGGCCAAAGGAAGAAGACCCAAAAATTTGATAAGAGAGCACCATAGCCTTCAAGATATTGCGGATGGCTTCCAAAAAACCATCCCGGAGCTCCTTCTTTCTCCTAAATTCCCATGAAGTTATTTTCCTAGAATATAAGGGGACTAAATAACCCCCACAAGCAGGATATTTTACACAATTTTGCCCGGGACCAAAAGCCTGATATTCTCCTCATTCAGGAAACCAAAATTTTAAGTGAAAAGGTGGAAAAGATTTCTTTGTTCTAGCACTGTTCCATTTAGGGAAGTGATTCTACTGGTGCCTCTAGTGGGGTTGCGACTTTTTGGAACTGTAAGGTCATAAGAGGTGATCCACTTTTTTCTCACCCTAATCATGTTGCCACTAGATTTACTTATATAAGAGACAACTTTAGCTGGATCCAATCTAATATTTATGCTCCTAACTGCAAAAAAGCTCAGAAGGCTTTTTGGAAAGAGTTGGTTGCTTTCCGAAATATCTTTCAAAATGACCCCTTGGTTGTCATGGGAGATTTTAACTCCCCTCTCCTTCAAGGTGAGAAGTTTGGCAGCTCTGAGATCAATGAAAAAAGCAAAGAAGATCTCTTGGAATTCATCAACAATCAAGCCTTGATCGACCTGGACTTGCAAGGGAGCTCTTACACATGGTCGAATCGAAGAGTTATGTCTGATCTGATCTAGGTGAGACTTGACAGAACCCTTGTTTATGATATTTGGATCTTAAATTATTGTTGCTATTTGAAAACCCTCCCTAGAATTGGATCTGACCATTTTCCTATTAATTTTGTTGCTGACCCCTTAAAAATTAAAAGGAATACTCCCTTTCGCTTTGAAAAGATGTGGCTTTCCCATCCTCTCCTCTGAGAGGATATAAGGAAATGGTGGAATATTAAAATAAAGGGTACTGCCTTATTTAGAATTGCCAAAAAACTAAGAGAAGTTAAAATGAATCTCAGAAAGTGGAAAAAAGAGTCTTTTGGCAATATCTTTCAAATCAAAACTGATCTTCAGTTTAGGCTATCTGAAATCCAAAAAAAAATTTGGAAGGAAGGCTACTTGAATGAAACTAAGGAAAAGGAAAACGAGATTATCACAAAACTTCACGAGATAATTGCTAGAGAAGAGGAATTTTGGAGACAAAGATCCAGAGCTTTGTGGCTAAAGGCTGGAGACAAAAACACCAGATATTTTCATCTTTCAGCATCTAAACACAGGGCAGCTAACAAAATCTCTGCGATTGTGGTTGATGGCAGAACTTGTGAGGAGGAAGATGACATTAGAAGAGAAGTTGTCCTATTCTTCAAGAACCTTCTGTCTGTGAAAGAGGGTATTAACTTGGAGGATCAAAATCAGTTACTGGAGGCTATCCCTAGGATTGTTAACTCTAGAGACAATGAAATGTTGACAGATATACCCACCAGTGAGGAAATTAAAAAAGTCGTTTTCTCTTTTGAAGGAAGCAAAGCGCCTGGTCCTGATGGCTTCCCTTTACTTTTCTTCCATTGGTTCTGGGACATTGTTGGGGAGGATGTTGAGAAGGCGGTGGAAGAGTTCTTCCGCTCTAGAAATATTTTGAAGGAGTTAAACGCCACTTTCTTGGTTCTTATCCCCAAAAAACCTAGAGTGAGGATTTTGAAGGCTTCAGACCTATCAGCCTCTGTAATTCCTTCTATAAAATTATTTCGAAGGTGCTTACCTCTAGGCTGCTTCTCATTCTGCCCTCTATTATTGCTCCTCAACAGAATGGTTTTGTGCCTGGTAGACAAATTATTGACTCTATTGTCCATGCTCATGAGAATGTTCACTCCCTCTCGGTCTCTAAATCGGAAGGATTCCTTCTTAAGCTTGACATTTCGAAGGCTTATGACAGGGTGGACTAGAACTTTCTGTTTAAGATCTTAAAGTCTTTTGGTTTCAATGAAAGGGTTTTGTAGCTTATTGAACAACTCATTACTTCTGCTTCTGTGGCGGTTCTTATTAATGGATCCCCTTCCACTTTTTTCCGTAGTTCTAGAGGGTTAAGACAGGGAGATCCCATTTCTCCTATCCTCTGCACGATTATGGCTGAGAGTTTTGGTAGGAATATGAGTAAATTGGTTGCTCAAAGATCTATTATGGGGCTCAAACCGTCATCGAACAATTTGATATGCTCTCATCAATAGTTTGTGGATGACACTTTGCTGATGGGAAGGTCTGTTGTCTCAGAAGCTAAAGAGATGAAGAAACTTTTGGATACCTATGGTAGAGCTTCTGGTCACGTGATAAATAAGCAAAAAAGTTAGTTGCATTTCTTTAACACACCTTTGCATAGACAGAGAAAGATAGCTGGAATTCTTGGTTGCAAAATAGAGTCCCTTCCTGCTACTTATTTGGGTTTGCCTCTATGTGGTCTTGAGGAGCACAAAATACAAGTATCAAAATACAAGCATAAATTTTAAAATAATGTTTTTTGATCTTTACGTTTTTGTTTTTTACGGTCTAATACACCATTGATAAGGTGTAAGGGGACCCTCTTGAAGCTTAGGTTTAATTTGGAATAAATTAGGAATCATTTGGTAGGTGTTTCCTTAGATTTTGGGAAAATTGCAAAACACGGTGTGTTTTCGAAAAAATGTTTTTTCTCCATTTTTAAGCCCGAATTTGGAAACCTAACGGTTTCTTGATGATGGAAAAGGAAGCCTCAACTTTTGTTGGAGGTGGTTGAATGTTTTTTTCATGGAAGTCTTTTTGGAGAATAAAGAGAATATCAGTTTTCCTCCGTAAAAGTTTAGTTTACTCTGTTTTCTGATTTTCTTTCTGAAAAAGAATGTAAGGAAAGAATCTTGACACCTGAAGTATGTGCTGAGGCTGTTTTTAAAGCACTGTAATAGTGTAGGGATTGTCTGAAATTCATTGTAGAGTTTTATTTACTGTGTTTTTTTTCTTAAGTTTTAGTTTTGACTGGTTAATTCAATCCACATGGGGTTTTAACCTGCTTCCATGTTGTACCACGCAGTATGGGTTTCTTAGAAGTAAGGTTAAACTCCTTATTTTTATATAGTGTATATAAAAGTGTTGAAATTGGCGCAAAGGAAGCATGCTCTAGTGATCTTTACTAGGTGAGCTTGAAGCCCGGCAAGGAAAGACAGTTAAATTTTTGAATCTAACGTGGCAGGGGTGTGACCAAATTGACATGAAAAACGTATGGTGTATGCAGGGGATTCTGGAAAGGCAAGCAAAAAAAAATAAGAAATCTCACCAGTGAATGTGAGGTTGGGAAATGTTGAGCAGATCAGAAATTGGAGGAAGGAAACTCTAGTTCTAGAAGAAACAAGATTGACACTTGGATATAGACTGACAAAGTCTCAAACCTTGAGAATCTTCTTGTGGTTGGGAAATGAACTAAGGTGCCTGAAAGAAGGTTGTTTCAAACTATTGACAGTGAGCAGTTGTGGACTATTAATATTGTTGAAAGGGCTAAAAGGAAATCAAGGTTGGTAACCCTGCCAAACCCTAGAACAGGAACTTTAAGAAGATGATGAAGAACTGGAACCCATTGTTTGTTCTAGACCCTATGGTAGATGACTTTGGAAGATGACTTTGGAAGTCTGAAAAAAACTATCACACACCCCTGTAACAGAGTTAGGTAGTGTTGATATGAACTAGTCTTTAAGGGATTGAAGGCTAGGAATGGCATGAAAGAAAGAACACTAAGAAATGTTTTAGTTAAGGCATGGTGATTGTTTTGGAACACTGATAGCAGGGTTGGCAGCAAAGACCAAGGGTTCCAAAATTAATTTGGGAACCTATAGGTTTGGTGGAGACAGCAACACCAGGGATTAGCTAAAGTGAGACCCAGAGCATTGAGTCAGTGAATGATTCAATCCAACCCTCGTTCTATCACACTCCCTCTCTCTTAGGTCTCTCCCTCCCACCCCCTCTCTCTCCTAGGTCTCTCCCTCTAGCACACTACCTATTTAATTCTCTTTCTCCCCCCCTCTCTCTATCTATCCCTCCCACCCTACCTAGATAAATCCCTCTCACTCCACCCCCCTCTATCTCTCCCTCTCTTAGGTCACTCCCTCCCACACCCTCTCCCTCTCTTAGGTCTCTCACTCTCACACTCCATCTCTCTCCCACTCCCTCTCACTACCTATCTCTCAAGTCTCTTTCTCTCACCCCCCTCACACTCTCAAGTCTCTCCCTCTGGCACCATATACCTACATAACTCTCTCTTTCTCTCCCTCTCTCTCCCCCCTCTCTCTCTCTCTCCC
This sequence comes from Sequoia sempervirens, assembly GCA_007258455.2. Taxonomy (NCBI): domain Eukaryota; kingdom Viridiplantae; phylum Streptophyta; class Pinopsida; order Cupressales; family Cupressaceae; genus Sequoia; species Sequoia sempervirens. Next base: position 15,327 of record VDFB02210743.1, on the reverse strand, counting down.
TCTCTCTACCTCTTTCTCAATTCTCTCTCCCACCCACCCTCTCTCTCTCCCTCCCACCCTACCTAGCTAAGTCCCTCTCACCCCAACCCCTTCTCTCCCACTCCTTCTCTTTTAGACTCTCCCTTCCACACCCTCTCCCTCTCTCAAGACTCTCTCTCACTATCTCTCTCTTAGGTCTCTCCCTCCCTCTATCCCTCCCACCCTACCTAGACAACTCTCTCTCTCTCTCTCTTAAAATTCTCCCCCCTCTAAATACATACATAAATACATGCATACATACATACAAACATAATACATATGTACACATACAACCCTACATGTACATACAAGCATACATGTACATATGTAGATACAATCTTACATGCATATAGGCATACATGCATACATGCATTGATACATGCATACATACATACAAGCATACATACATACATACAAGCATGCATAGATACATACATACATGACATACAAGCATAAATGTACATACAAACATACAAATATATAAACATACATTCAATAGAGTAGCATTTAACATAAAGCAAGACATAACATGAGTGCATTATACCACGCTCATGTTATGTCTTGCTAGACATGTCCCACATAAACACAAAAAACCATGTCAAAACTAAGATATAATGCAAGCGTGTTATAACACGCTCACGTCATATCTTGCTTTGGGAATCCCCAAGCCTTAGGCTTGGTATGTTTCTTGGAATACCAACCCTAAGGCTTGGAGGGCCTTCCCAATGACCAGAGATGTGTTTTTGCAAATTCTACAATATTTCACATAATCAAGTTCATGTTCACCATTAGGATTGCATGTGTTTCAATTTCGAATAAATTGAACACCTAGGTAATCTTAGGCTCTCTCTTAGACGTTATCCAATGATGTAATTTTTTTCACTTTTTGACAATGTTAAGCCTTTCATCTATAATTTATTTTGTTTGTGTCTCTTTTTTGGAAAAAAGTAGTGTTTGGTATTTTTTTGTTATAAATTAACCATTAAAAAATATCAAAAGAATCATGCATCAACTACATACTATTAGCTACTTTCTCACTAAAGTGATTTTAAAAATACTAAAAAAAAATTCATCGTGCTAGTTATGCACAAAAGTTGCTAAGTTATGTTTTTCTAACAAAAACAACACCAATTTTTGTGCATCCCTTTTTGAGCCCCTTAATCTCAACCATTTTCAAAATAAATTAGTAGTTTAGAAAGTAGACTCAGAGCACTATGATCCTTGCTTTTTTTGCATTGCAAAATTTTGAGTGTAACTATCATCAATTTCATGTCCAAGGTCAGTATTTCCTGATTTCAGAAAAAAAGTGGCCACCACTTTCTCATGGACACGATTGATCTACTACTTTCAAATGTCTCTCTAATATAGTTAGATCCAGTGTAGTTCCAAGAGGAGTGCATCACATCGGTTCTATGATTTGACACATCCTTCAACCTTTGGCACGCCCTTTTTTCAATTGGTTCTGCGATGTCTCTTTCTTTTCAACCTTCCATTATCTCTCCTCTTGCAACTACATTTCCTATCTAATATCTATTTTCTTCCTCCAACATTTCCCTGCTAGCCCAACCACTTTCTCCCATAATGCCCAAAATATTATACACTTAAAACACTTGGAAAAAAATTTGACTCCTCATGTTAACTCAAGAACTTTTGTTAACATGAATTTGCAATACCCAAGCCAGCTTATGCATCAAGCATGTGCAAAAAAATCATGAACATTAACCTGTCCAACTAAGCTTTTTAATAGATCTAACTTACTTTTTGATAGGAAATAAATCCATAGTTAAGGATTTTGATTTGCTACATCAAAATGGTTTTAGATTGTGTTTTGTATATGAGGTGATATTTTATGTGATTCTATTAGACATTGTGGTGTAATCTTTGGGAGTCTACATCTATATGAAAGGGATGCACACTCTATTAATATAGATTTGTGAACCCTTAATAGATTTTTTGAGTTAACATGAGAAATCAAGAATTTTTTTCATGTGGTTTAAGTGTTATAAGAACCATGGTTGAGCTGGTGTGGAAATGTTGGAGGGAAAAAATAGATATCAAGTAGGAAATGTAGCTACAAGAGGAGAGATCATGGAAGGTTGAAAAGAAAGAGACGTTGCAGAACCAATTGGAAAAAGGGTGTGCCAAAGGGTGAAGGGCGTGCCAAATTTTCTTCATACGTGCATAGAGTGCACATATAAGAAATCAAACCAAGTGAACAAAAGTTCCATGCTATCCCAACATCTATTTGAAAGGGATGCACTTTATGTGCGTATGAAATCCTCTTTTAGCCCTATTTTATTTGATTCCATTCAACATTGTGGTGTAATCTTTGTGAGTCCACATCTATATGATAGGGATGCACTCTACTAATATAGATTTGTGAACCTTCAATAAAGTTCTTGAGTTAATATGAGGAATCAATAATTTTCTTAGGTGTTTTAAGTGTATAAGAACCATGGTTGGGTTGGTGTGGAAATGTTGGAAGAAGAAAACAGATATTAGGTAGGAAATGTAGTTGCAAGAGGAGTGATCATGGAAGGTTGAAAAGAAAGAGACATCACAAAATAGATTGGAAAAAGGGCATTCCAAAGGATGAAGGGAGTGTCAATTGCATCCTCACACCTTTTTTCAACCTTTTTGACTCAATTAAAATAAAAATCCCAAAATACCCTCATATATTAACTTTACAAATAAAATACAACTTAAATACTTAAAAGAAAATTTTATAATAAAATACATTCAAGTCTCAAGCCACTTTGCAAAAATTGCATCACATTAAGACTATAGTCCCTCCAATTGGACTATAGTCGATATTCATAGGGTTTATCACATTAGGTTCCTTGAAGGCCTCCAATTCCATTAGTCATGGAATTTGAACCCACAAACTCAATGTCGCACATTAATATGTCCAATAAAATCAAATAATCAAAGCAAATGAAACATATGTATATTCACATCATACAATTTCCATCACATTTTAAATCACATCAAGATACCAATTCATGGTTATATCAATCTCATAGATTCATCATCATTGAATTCACCTAATAGAATTTATTTTATTTTCATACAGTAACAATAATTCATAATTTCATTTAAAACTCAATAATTTAATCTCATCCCAATGTTGCAATTAATATCCATATCACAATTATCATTTCATTAATTCTACTGATGCATCCATAATCATCAATAACACCAAATATAAGGTCTAATGTTCAAATCATCATAATATGAAATCAAATACAAGTTCTAATGTCATCTAAAGTCAAAAACATCATAATATGAATAGTGTCATAAAGCATTAGTCCACATTAGAATGTAATCTTTAATAATCAATACAAAAATCAAACTATGTTTATCCAAAAAAATAAAGTAGCATAATAGTAGTGTCACGAGTGGGTCTCACACATGGTGTATTCAAATGTTAAATGGCATCTCAATTTGAAAGTTTTAATTCATTATCATACCATTTTATACTACTATTTTGCACATAATTTGAAGTTTATTTGAATATCCAAATGACCATTAATAAATTTTTTTGTCATTGTCCATTACCCCATGTGGATTACTAAATAACCCTCTAGAAACAAGGTCAAAAGATTAAAGTTCTTAAATTGAATATTCCTTGTATAGTGTCAAAGTAAGCTTTCTCTGGAGTTTAAACACAAGGTTTGGACCCAACAAAGTTCAGATAAGGCAACTTATGTCACTGTGCATACATAAATCCTAATTTTGTATGATCAATCCATACAAGACAACTTAAAGATAATTTAGTGTTTCATTATATTGTATTGCTAAGGTGTGTCAGTTATTTTATATAGACATATTTTATTTATACACATTCATATTTTATATATTTACCTACATATTTTATTTATATATACATATTTTATAGATATACATACGTACATACACACACACAGAGATTATATACATACAGATTTTATATATCTACATACATATTTTATTTATCTATATACATATTTTATATTTCTACATACATATTTTATTTATTTATATACATATTTTGTAATGCCCCACCATGCAAACCCCAAAGGACAACTACAACTAATAGATTACTGCACTAATTTTTTTTTTTGAAAGTGAAAAAGATAACTATGTAAAAACCATTAACTAAGTAACCATACAATATTACATAACGAAACCTAACTAGTACCATGGGGGTTACATGGTCGCATTACACGTAAACGTTCCCAACCAAAAACATCATTAAAGTTAATGCCAAGAAGGTAACAATAGAAGCTCACATTCACAAGATAACATAATGATAACATACAACCATTCATTATCAATAGAGATGAAAAGGATACATACATCATTTTATTACATTTCAATTCATAGTTCAATATTACAATTGTGGAGCATATTTCCACAGATACAACACAGCAAAGATACAATAATACATTACATAATGCTTCCCTTATATCAACAAGAAGACTGCATCAAGTACAAGAATAATACATCAATGAAGAATAAGGTACAAAGCTTAGAACAGTCTTCAACCAAGTGAAGCTCTAGAAACTCTACATCTACTTCCGCATCACGAACCCAACCTGGGAACCCAATGGGGTGCAAAGCACATTCCACCCAACCACGTGGACCCTAAGGCCCACCCCCCATGCTAGGAGATGACAAGAAGGACCCACAACCAAATCAGTCAAGTGAATAATGGCAAATAGGACTCCACAACAAGAGAAACAACAAACACAAGACTACATCCGCTTCCAGAGGTACGATCACAACAAGAGGGGAACAACAACATACAAGTTGCTAAAGGGTGGAGTGTCATCACATAAGTTTGACATGGGTTACCCAATGTAGATCTTCATTGGTTACCGGCCCCCTACTTGGTTAAACCCTAGCATTTGCAACCGATCCCCAGCCTCCATTCTCACTCATGTGAGATCAACATACCTTTCAAGAGGACAAGGCAGTTGACCTTTGCCATGCCAGGCCTTCCCACTCATCCCAAGCCTAAACGAGCACTTGGGCCATGAGTGAGGCTACATTATCTAAATTAATGTGAGAAACTACCCGACCCCCCCTAATTATTTATTAGGTTATCACTGATTAAAGAAACTCTCAATAAATTACCCGTACACCACTTTGTGCGTCGGCCCCCATTGAAAGCCACTCCCTCTACTAACAACAAATCTCAAATTCACAGACTGGGTAAACCCACTTACACAAATAATCAAAGCCAAATCAGTAAATACACCAAGAGAGGCATGTACTGTCTCACGCTAGTACTTGAAAGTAAATGACTTCCTAATGTGAGGCTAAACTCACAAAAAAACACAATTCAGGTATAAAGATCACCCATTACCCAAAATGGCAAGGTCATGAAACCACCCACTTTCGAGTGAAGCCAAAATAAAACTCATGAAAACACTCAAGGCTTGATATGGGTTACCCAATGTGGATCCTCCTAGGTTTTCGGTTCCCATTATGGGTTACCTAAGTAGCCTCACCGGATCCCTGGCCCCCATACCAACTCTTGCAAGAAAAGACCAACCCCTCCTGCCTCTAATCTCTAGAAAACTAACAACTGTTAACGCATGGTATTCCCCAAGTTGGCAATAATGATACGATCTAAAAATCAAAACCAACCGCAATAATCAATTTCAACCTTAAATTCCAAATCAAATCATCATCAAAATTCAACCACCATCATCCATCATGAAAACAACCAACTGAGCATCCGAGAGAGACCTCAATTTTCTCCTCACACGATACCCAACGACTAATTACTCAACAATCTTACAATTTGACTATTAGACAACAATAACAATCACAATAACCAAAATTAAATTAAAAAAGCACTATATAAACCAAACTCACAATAATTAAGCAATCATGAAAGAAATATACCTTAAAAGGAAACGCCAAATTATAACTCTTAAATTCAACCATTCATACATACGATTATAATTATCTCAAATTTCCTTCCCTTACTAATTAATTATTTATCTACATAATCAACTCACCATTAAGCAAACTTCTTCCTCTTGCAATTCAATATTCCTAATTCCATTATCTAATATAATCAAATAATTATCACAATATAAAACATTTAATTGACATAGGCAAATTCATTTTTTTTTAATAAATTAAATATAGTTAATATTCCTTCTTAAACTTAATTTAATTTATTCACTTAATTAAATAATACTCTTGAAAAGTAATTACTCAAATTATTATAAAGAGGAAAGATATTTATTCATTTTAAATTACCCATATAATATTAAATTTAGTAATTCCTTCACTTATATAATTTTCTCCAATATGCTCATACTCATAATCTCCAAATTAAGAGTATAAAGGATTGCTCTCTCACAAAAGCATATGGGACTCCCAACAAACTTATCAAATGCAGAAATTGCAAGTGACCCGGTAGTCATGCGTTCGAAAAATGTGGAAGCATCGATAAGGCACATGAACTGGATGACGGAACACTTCGAGGAGATGAGGAACTTCAATGATTGCAGGATGCGCTTAATTGCGTTGGGTGATAGGGGGTTGAAGAAAATTTTACGCATATGCAACTAACAGGCGTAAAGCCAAATTCCGCAAATTTCCCCAAACTCCTCTCTTCTTATGCCAAAATGCGAGCTTAAAAACAGTGTTATGGAAATAATCGAAACATGATAACAAGTGATTTTTTCTTTCAGGAGTTGCAGCTGCAAATGCCCTTGAGACTGCAATTTTGGAAGCATAGATAGGACATGTAAACTGCTTATAATGAATTTTAAAGAATCTTAGGAAATGTCTAAGCTTATAAAGAAGTCACCTAATTATATAGGGAATGTTCGAATTGAATTTGTTGAAAGGTTTTAGACACTATCAAGCAAATGTAATCAATAGAATGCAGGTTGAACTCGAGATACATTTGAACAAGGCTTAGAAAACCTCAAGAAAAAATTCAGACATGAAGTAGGTCTTTAATACTTACTTGGTAACGCTAAAGTCTGTAGCCTTTACCCAAAACAGAGAAAACTAGGGTTTCGAGAGCACGGAAGGAGAACGGGAGCGCCATCGCTTGTTAGTTGAGATCCATCCACATCAGTTTAAGAAAACCAGAGCCAGCCGATCCCCCACGGCTACAAATAGTGGTATATACGTTGTAAAAATATCCCTCTAAAAGTGTGGTCTCCTCCCTTCCCCATTTCAGGGTAGGCGCAACTGCCTTTGTTAGAAGTGCATGCAGAATGTGGACGCTCTGACAAGGCATGTGTGTTGCTTGACAGAATAGGTTGAGGTCAGCCTTATAGCATGCATAAAATATTCATTATATATCAATTAAGCTGATTTACATTTAACTGCTTAGGGCAAAGGATATCATAAATATAAAACAATATTTCCACGCTGGAGTCCACCAAATTTGAGAAGTGACAGGTCAATACCAATACAAGAATTATTTATTTTAAACAACTTTATCCCTTACATTTAAATTTAAAATAAGCATTATTTATAAATGCATATAACATTCCATTAATGTATTCATCATTAATAAAGTATATATATATATATACTATCAAATTACTATAACTTACGAATTTATTCGACATTCATTTACTAATCCAATTTAATACGAAGTTTATTTGAATCGCATTGCAACCGATTTTAATTTAAGTTACTTTGTATATCAATTTAAATTGATTACTCAAGGCTAACCACAATATTAACTTTATCGTATAATTCAAAATCTATTAATCAATGTAAACTAACAAACCCAACGTGACACACAAATCAACCAAACGACTTACCCAAATGTCACGAAGGCCAAATGCAGAGAGGCGCTACATATTTTATATATCTACATACATTCATCTATTTATATATATTATATATATCCACATACACATTTAATTTATCTACATACATATATTATATATAAATACATATTTTATATTTATAAGTACATATTTTATTCATATAAATATATTTTTTATTTATATAAATATATATATTTTATGTTTTATATGTCTACATACATAATTTATATATATGCATATATATTTTATTTATATATTACATACATATGTTATATATTTACTCTCTCTCTCTCTCTCACACACACACACACATATTATACACATACATATTTTATATATTTACATGCATATTTTATCTATATGTATACATATTTTATATATCTACATACATATTTTATTTATACAAATACATATTTTATTTTTATATATACATACATATTTTATATATATAAATACATATTTTATATATGTATATACATATTTTATTTATTTATATACAAATTTTATATATCTACATACATATTTTATATATCTACATACATATTTTACTTATATATATACATGTTTTATTTATACACACACATTTTATTTATCTACATACATATTCTATATATAAATACAAATTTTATTCATAAAGTACATATTTTATTCATATAAGTACAAATTTTATTCATATAAGTACAAATTTTATTTTATATAAATACATATTTTATATGTCCACATACATATTTTAGATACCTACATACATATTTTATATATATACATATATATTTTATTTATATACAGACATATGTTATATACTTACATACATATTTTATTTATATATATGTACATATTTTATTTATTTATATATACATATTTTATATATTTGCATACATATTTTATATATCTGCGTACATATTTTATATATATGATTGTTTTTGGTTAAGTAAAAGAGAATTAGAGTGGATAAGAAGAAAGGTATTGATAAAACAATTCTACCCTATACAAATGAATTTAGGAAGAGGGTGGTACTACCTTGAGCTAGATAAGAAGGTGGTCTCTTTTGAAAGGCACAAAGTTAGAGAACAATGGTATGGTGGTAAGAAGAACCAATATGGTATGGCTTAAAAAAAGGAAGATTCTAACATGATGAAAACAAAAGGAAAAGGTAAGAACAAATCCCATTCTGGTCATTGTGATAAAATGACAATGTAGATGAGAGGCATTATAATTTACATTGAGAGTTAGCACCTAGTTTGATGAAGAAGCGGAAAGACAATCATTACCTATGTGGAAAAGGGAAAGGAATAGATGGTGAGTTAGAGGTTTCGAGTGTCTTTCATGTGCCATGTTGAGCAAGGCTTTTGTTTTGGTGAGTGGTGGAAATCCAAATGACAAGGAGCTCACTAAGTTATTCCACATCAAGGTTTAGGCCAAATGTAAGAATTTTGATATTATTTGATTAATGTTATCAACAAAACCTGATTTATTGTATTTTAGTTCAAAAGATTGGTTTGAAAGTAGTAGATTAGTCATGTCCTTATTCCTTGGAATGGTTGAATGACAATGTGAAAGTGAAGTTCACAAAGCAATGTAAATTTATGGTTTGGTTTTAATAGGTTGTGCTTTGTATATGAGGTGATATTTGATGTGATTCCATTAGACATTGTGGTGTAATATTTGAGATTCCACATCTATATGAAAGGGATGCACTCTATTAATATAGATTTGTGAACCTTTATAGTGGAAAATCCAAGGGTGCTTTGGGTAATACCTCAAAAAGAAAAGAATTTATTAATGCAAGTGGAAGTTTTGTTGTCTCAGAGTGTGAGGATGCAATTGGAGAGGCTAAAAAAGAGCTTCATATGTGCAAAAACAATGAAAAATAGGGTTGTTACATGAAGATAAGCATGGCCATTTCAAGGAAGATGAAGAGCATGAGGTCAAGTGGATCCATCCATGGTTAAGGATTTGTTTCCATTTAGATTTTGTTGATAAGGTACATGGATTAGTCTCGTGGTAGGTTGATGTTCATGATTGTTTTGCACATGCTTGATGAATAAGTTGGCTTGGGTATTGTGAAGCCATGTTAACAAAAGTTCTTGAGTTAACATGAGGAATCAAGAATTTTTCTAGATGTTTTAAGTGTATAAGATTTTGGGCACTGTGGGAGAAAGTGGTTGGACTAGTGTAGAAATGTTGGAGGGAGAAAATAGATATTGGATAGGAAATGTAGTTGCAAGAGGAGAGATCATGGAAGGTTGAAAAGAAAGAGACATCGCAGAATTGATTGGAAAAAGGGTGTGCCAAAGGGTAAAGGGTTCGACTGGTTTTTCCTATGTATTGCAAGTTTATGTTTTGATAGTTTGGATTTTTGGTGTCTTGCAATTATTTCCATCATACACCCCCAATAGTGTGTGATGGCTTGAGTTGAAGCTAAGATTCAATAGAATGATTTAATATATTATCACTAACTCCTTTAGTGTAGCAGACTCGAGTTAATTTTAAATTAATAAATCATATTTAGTCTTTTCAGGTTACCTCTTCTACCGCAACTGCTTCTTGCATCAGACCTTTCACATATTCACCCTTAACAAGTCTGAATCTCTACACTGCTAACCATATAAAGGTGGCGGAAGATGAAGAGTCCTAGGCTAAGGTTTATGCAGCAGCTTCTAAATTAAACGGAACCAATATTAAAGAATTCCTTTTTGTAGATTCTTTTGAGAAATAATATTATATTAAAGTCTCCCTTGGTATGTCTCAGCCAAACTAATGGTCTCACATAGCTCATCTTATGTATTCTAATATATATAAATATACATTTTATATATCTATATACATATTTTATTTATTTATATACATATTTAATATATCTACATACATATTCTATATATCTACATACATATTTTATTTATATATACATATTTTTTTATTTACACATACATATTTTAAATATATTTATATGCATATTTTATCTATATATATACATATTTTATTTATTTATATACATATTTTATATATTTACATACATATTTTATTTATATATACATATTATATTTATACATACATACATATTTTATATATCTACATGTAGGAATACTTACTATCACTGGGGGGGTGAATTAGTGATATACAAAAACCAAAACAATTAAACCACTTTAAACATTTGACAAGCACAAACTTCAATGCAAACACAAAAAGATCATCATGACACTAAATTTATAAGTGGAAAACCCTAGAAAGGGAAAAACCATTGTGTGAGTTGGATCAATCCAAACCTCACAAATTGTTCACTTTAGGTCTCACTGACCAAACTCTCACTGAGTACAATAGCTCGCACCAACTCCATCATTAGGTCTCACTAACCAAACTCTCACTGAGTACAACAAAGCACTAACTCCATCATTAGGTCTCACTGAGTACAATAGACTTAGGAGCACCAACTCCAATGAACTATAGGAACACCAACTTCAACAACACCTTAAAATAAAAAGGACAGGAATACAAAGTACTACTCTATTTACAATACATTCCAAATTATCAATTTCCCCTTTTCACATACAAACACTCAACATGAAACCCTTCTTGCATACATAGATAACCACATCATTACGAGACTCCTTTCACCTCAACAAACACAAGCAAGGTTTCAATTGAAATATTTATGAACAAAGAATCGTCAATCTCTACTTACACTTTGACTATAACCTGCTTGTATGATCAAATAGCTAACATAAAAATGGTTTATTGTGATGATAATCATTCATAGACAATATTGGACATCAAACAAATGGGCATCTTCACATCCAAAAAACTATCAAACACATTCACATCATGTCTTTACTTCAACTCATCCTCAAGTCACTTATGATCATGTTTTGGTGTCATACTAATCTCTACAAATCAAACACAAACCATGGATGCAGTGAAAACAAAGGGTCATATTTGGATGTTCTCATTTTCAATTATTTCTCACTATTTATTGTATCAACAAAACATGTTATCCATGTCTTCAACGCACACTTATTTGTGTAGTAAAAAGATATTCTTGAACATAGCCATATAGAGTTTATAAACTATTGTTCAATCCTCTCTCACTAAATACATATCTTTTTTAAAAATACGATATCATCGTCCTTGGTAAACTTCCACCAAGCACAGACCATCATTCATATACAATGCACTGGTAAAAAAAATTAATCCATCGTCGACTTCAGAATAGTTATCAAAACGTGTGTAACTGAATAGAGCCAATGACATTCACATACCCGTCAAAATGGAGACTTAGCAATATAACCATTCAAAATCTTTAAATCCATACCTTTTATCTTTTAACTCTATCACTTCATCAATTAAATAATAGCCACTGATTTTATATTAGGCGGTAAAACATAAACCCTTCACCTGTCTGGCCGGTTGAGCAAGAGATAGGGTCGATTATCCAATGGTTTCAAAACCCTCCATGTTATCACTTAAGTGACCTCTTACCAACTATAGCAAGTCACCTTTGAAATATAAGAAAAGTAACCTTTCATTCACCTTCCATAATGAACATTTAAGGAAAATTGTCATTAGGGTTTTAGAACAAGCTTTCAACCAATGAAGAAAGCCTAATAAAATTTCAAAAAACCCTATAAACTTGAAACCAAGTGATTGTTCAATGACCTCTAATTTTCACCATATGTCTTTGATGCAGAACATTGTCCCTTTGACATTAAAAAAGAAGATAAGCTTGATGAAGCATGAGCACTAGAGTTTAGTATTTTAAAATGAATGAACCATGAGACAATCAATAAACACTTTAATTTGAAGCAACTTCTTGTGAGCTTTGTCCTTTTCAATTTGCATGAACACTACTTTGCATTTTTCAACCTTTGCAACATCACTACCTTGAAATCCTTGAAGTAGAAACTCATCAACAACATCAACACCAAATGCCTTGAAGTAGCATCAACATCAACACATCAATAAAAAATTAACAAATATCAACAATGACTTCACATAATCAAGTACCTCACCATACCTTGGAGATCATTGACAAAGAATAAAGATTTTGCATGTCTTGTTGTATCAACACTGCCTTTGAACAACTAGGAAACCATTTGTTTTGCATTACCAATGAAAAATTAATCATGAATGAACAAGTTGCTTTTGCATCAATACTAATGAAAGATCAACTTTGCAACAACACTAATGACAAACGAAAAAACACCAAGAACAAGTTCCTTGAAATGAATGATCAAGCTCTTTCACTGTTGCATCAATAAACTAATCATCTTTGACATCTCATGCACCTTTGACATCAATTGACATCAATTGACATCAATGACAAATCAAAACAACACTACATACATATTTTTTTTATTTATATACATATTTTATATATCTACATACATATTTTATATATATACATACATTTTTTTTATTTATATACATTTTTTATCTCTATATACATATTTTATATATCTACATGCATAATTCATCTATTTATATATATATATATATTATACATATACATACACATTTTATTTATCTACAAACATATTTTATATATAAATACATATTTTTTTTATATAAATACATATTTTATTCATATAAGTACATATTTTATTCATATAAATACATATGGGTAAGTGCAAAAAGATGGGGGGCCAAAAAGGGGTCTTAAGTGGCCACTTTTTTCTAAAATCATAAAATACTGACCTTGGATGAGAAACTGAAGATAGTTACACTCAAAATTTTAAGATGCAACAAAAACAATGTAGCAAGTGCTCTGAGTCTTCTTTCTAAACTACTATTTTTTTTGAAAATGGTATAGATTAAGGGGTTCAAAAGAGGGAGCCACAGAAATTGGTGTTGTTTTTGTCAAAAAATATAACATAGCAACTTTTGTGGCTCCCTCAAAAGGTTAACTTTTTTTTGGTATTTTTAAAATCGCTTCAGTGAGAAATTAGCTAACACCATGTAGTTTATGCCCAATTTTTCTAATATTTTTTTAATGAATATTTGATTTTTTACTAATTTTCAAAGTGGACACATCTTGACAAACAAAATTTTCGCCGTGCTACCCCTATAAATTTTGAAAACTAATTGAAAATCATTGTTTTTTAATATGTGTAGAATGGAGTCTAGTTTCTAAAAATTTAATTTATTTGAAATGTCAATGAACATTTAATTTATAACAAAAAAATACCAAACATTGGTTTTTACCAAAAAACGGACACACAAACAAAAGAAATTAAAGATGAAAGGCTTAACATTGTCAAAATGTGAAACAAATTACATCGTTAAATAGCTAAGAGAGAGCCTAACATTACCTAGGTGTTCAATTTGTTTGACCTTGAAACACATGCAAACCTGACAGTTAGCACAAATGTGGTTATGTGAAATCTTGTAGAATATGCAAAAACACGTCCTTGGATGTTGGGAAGGCATTCCAAGCCTTTGGGTTGGTAATCCAAATAAAATACCAATCCTAAGGCTTGGGTATTCCCAAATCAAAAAATAGTGCGAGCGCATTCTAATGCATTCATGTTATTTCATGGTTTTGACAAAAAAAAATTGTGTTTGTGTTCAAAAGTTGCCTAATAAATACATAACGTGAGCGCGCCATAACGTGCTCATGTTATGTCTTGCTTTGTGTTAATTTCTAGTCTATTAAATGTATGTATATATATTTGTACGTATGTATGTAAGATTGTATGTACGTATGTATGTATGCTTGTATGTGGGTGATCCCACAATAGTGGTTTACAATTTTTGGCCAAACTGGACATTGAAATATTTTTTTTTAACTAAATTTTCACTTTCAGGCACCTATAGCAACTAAACCATGAGGAATTTGAAGATGATGCAAACTAGAGTTTCATGAAATTTTTTCTATAGATTCTAAATATATTTTTTTCAAAATTTTTGGAATTAGATTGTACTTCTTTTTCCATCTCCCTCGAAAACTAGTTTTTTTCAGAAAACAACATTTTTAAAAAGTGACGCTCACCGTATAACACATAAATTTTTTTCCATGAAGGATAAAATTCTAATTCTTTCGAATTTAGATTCATAAATTTGATATCTAGTGCTTCCACTTGGTTAGATAGTTTTTATTTAATATTTTTTCTTTAATCAAGTTTCAAATTCAAACCAATTATAATTCAGACATAGCGCGACCGTATAACGCATAATTTTTTTGTATGTATCGCAATTCAATTTGTTTTTCTTTGTTGGATCAAGCACTTCAATATCTGGTGCACTAATATTTTTATTTTATTTTTTTAAATAATCTGCTATTTTTTGACATGTGCAGAAAAGAGAGCTTGATTTTCGGTGAAAAACCTACATTCACAAGAAATAAAAAATAAATATAATAATAAAATTAAATTTATTTAAAATTATACTTTTTGGGAAGCTTATAATAAGGAATTCATACTTGCACAAAATAAATTTTAAATGAATTCATTTGATCCCCTAAAAGGTAAATCAAAAGTGGTTTTTTATCAGTATTTTGATAGGTGTAAAGGAGACTCTG
>VDFB02210742.1:0-24222 GCA_007258455.2 Sequoia sempervirens | reverse complement strand
CCTCCTACCCATTTTTCTTCCCGTCGTCCCGGACAAAACCCATGTTTTCGTTTTTCCAAAAAATTTGCATAAATGACTCAAAATTAAAAAGTTAAGTTTTGGACTAACCTGGTGTGGTACGACACGGTGGGTGAAGAATATCCACCTCTCGTCCACCCGATGAATGATGTCACTATCGTACTTCGGCATTGTGCCCGATATCTCTCACCTCCTCTTCTTCTTCTCCTCCTTCTCCACACTTGCCAGCTGTCACAATGATAAAAGGTAATTCTCCAATTACCTTTTATTACCTTTTCCCTCATTTTTCAAATTAAAGTCTTTTTTTTTTCTTTTTTTAATCACAAATTCCTCCAACTAATTCATCCAGCCTCTTTCTTCCCGGGGCCGCCATTTGCTCACCGTTTACCCGATTGACTCCGTTCATACGCCATTCTTCTTGTTTTTCTGTGCTCTTTCCAACAACATATACCACTCCTTACTTTCAAGAAGTTGACTAGGACCCCTTTTTCCTTCCCCGTCCGCCTTCTCGAGGGGGCATACCCTACCCTACCATCTTCTCCTAACCCGTCACTCTAAGCCTACCTTCACTGGACTGGGGCATCCTCTCCACATTCCCTCCATTTGGGGCAGCTCACACATTCCCCCATGGTGGGGCACCTCATTTTTGATCTCTTCTTCTATAGAGTTATCTTCATTCTGTTTTTCTTTGAAACCCTATTATCCTAATAGTATTTCAAAGAGGGGCAAAATGTAAACATCTAATTTGACCACTTCCATATGATCAAAGACGTCTCCTTATTCATCCAGTTGCTTATCCCTTTTGTTAATATTAATTAAATCATTTGTTTAATTAATACCTTGCATCTTACATAGGGTTCATAAAGTATTTAATTTAATAAATACTTTACATGTCTTCCTCCCCTAAATTAAATAAATACACCATTTTATTTAATTTAGTCATATTCCCCTTTTAGAATTAAAATTCTTTTTTTTTAATTCCTCTTTTCTCTCTCATTGTCACATCCTCCAACTTTTGCAAGTTGGTCTCTAATCCATCTTAACTCCTTCATCTTCCTCTAATTAACTATGGTTAACATATGCACACCCCTAATCATCATTAGGGTCACATCCTCCATAATCTCCCACTTGCTTCTAATAGTCATTAGTCCATCTAATTAAGTACTTGCACAACCTTAATCATATGGTTAGACCAACCTAATCCTCTTCCCATTTATGGCATGTGTCCTTAGTCAACCTTATTAAAGGCTTTCTCCTTTTGGGCAAGGCACTCCACTTCCCCATGTGAATTTTTAATTCACTTTTTAATCCCCCAATGCACTCAAAAGGAATTTTTAATTCCTTCACTTCTTCCCACATGTCCTCTCTTTATTCTTTATTCTTTCCCCTCTCCCCATGAGGATATTTGAGGAATTTTTAATTCCTCACATGTCCTCTCACCCACATGGGGACAAGCACCTCCTTTATGAGGAGATCTTGTCCAATCCCAAGGTACTTTGTACCCCCCTCCATGTCATGTACTATCCTTCCACCTCATGTCCACTTCACCTTTTAGGGCTATATCACATGCCACATGTCAAGATGTGAGGGCTTGTGAGTTCTCAACTCACCATAGCCCTACATCTTGGCCATGTGGGGGATCAATCTCAACCGTCCATTTCTTCTAGGAATTCTCAAAATTCCTATAAATACCCCCTCTTTTCTCTCATTTGGGGGGAGATCATTTTGCTAGCCAAACTCTTGCAATTTTGTTTCTCAATCTACACTTAGCCATTTGCATCCATTTTGTCCAACTATATTGCATCTCACACTTCACATCTTGCATCTACTTGCCATCAAGGAGCATACATCTCATCTACAATCGAAGGGCCAACCAAAGAACAACTCTACAAGGTAAAAGGTTCCATTTTTATGTTGTTGAGTTCATCATTTGCCCAATCTTGAAGTGTAGGGTGTTTTTAGTTGTTATTTGCACTCTCTTTAGTTTGTTGCTCATCTTTTAACGATTATATTCCCCTATCACACTAATTATTAGTTTGCATGTCAAAACTAAAACACTCATAAGAACTAATCATAATATTATGCACATCATGCAAACTGTCTCTAAGTGTATGTAAAGAGATACACTCATACATTGGGACATACTATAATTGTGCCCCAACATGCTGGTATAGAGAATCATCGAGAATCTCTAACTTATCCTCATTCTTGCTCACTTTGATATCCTTTGAACATAACATACCAACATCTTCAACATCCAAAGATTGTTCAAAAGTGAGCAATTCTGGTTCAAAAAGATAATATGATTTATCTTTTAAATCAACATCCACATCTACATGAAAAGACTCATAACTAGGCTCATTCAAGTCAGCAAATAGACACTTTCCCAAGATCACATTAAAATTCTCAATACTTAGCTCATTGGATATGAAAACATCATGGTTATGTATTGTTTCTAACTCATCAAAATAAGTTTTTGAATTTTCCTCAGCCTACACACTTTCATACTCATCATACAATGCATCATTACAATCAAATTACTTCTTGTCTATATTCATATTACCATAATGTTGCCCAACTAGTTAGTAAATGGAAGGAAGATCAGATACACATGCTTCATATCTTGCATAGTAAATATTATCATCATTGTCGAAATCAATATGGGAAATACACAACAACTGTGGGTTATTCACATGTGTACATTTCTGATATTTAGTGGTCAATAGATTTTAAATTTGTTCACTTCTTAATAGAATATTGTTCTAATCCATTCTTTCAACCACTTCCTCTTCTTGACTTCCACTAGAACTACATGCATTACCAAGTTGTAAATCAAGGTATACCATAATATCACCATCATCAATATCTAGAAAATCAATGGACTAATCATAAACTAGATTTTCCCAATCATAGGAGATTGAATCGCTAATAACCTTCTCAAAAGTATGGTCACAATCCATCACAAAGGACAAGTTTTCCATTTGTTCATTCTTGCTTAATTTTGGGCTGTCATGACAAGAAACTACATCTTTATGCATTTCATCATTGAAGTGGGTGCCATCATTGAGTTGGTCATTTACATCGTCTTGAGGATAGACATAAACATTTTCACTATCATGAACATCAATGGTAGACATTGCATCACACTTATCTTCTTCCTTATCAAGTATGCACTTGTCTATATTTAAAACTGAAGACATTTCATCTTTTGTATTCACAATGCTACTAATTTCATCAACATGTTTATCAAAAATTGAAGACAACTTTGCACATATTCATTCCTCATTTTTCCATATTATCTAAACATTTTTAAACCATCTACATATTCAATATTCTAAAATACTTTAACAGTGCACTACATCCCTCCTCAAAAGCTTCAAAATACATATGAATGCAATTTGAAGTACTAGGTCTCAAATTTTCAAGGATCAGTAAAAGAGCAACAACAAATATATCAATGAAAGCAATGCTTGACTCTTCATCTTGTTTTTTAATCTCTTTTTAACCTTGTGACAAATTCAAAAGGTTCTCTTGCAAATTATTTTCTATAAGCATCCATTAGTTTATCCCAACAAGGAAAGTACTTCTCAAGATCAAACTTAAGTACCAGTCCCTAGCTCTAGCTTCAAGAGATCTGGCAAAAAATCTCATCCACATATTGTGATCTCCAAATGAATTTTTCTCCATGAAGCTAGAAATTTTTTTGACATATGCATCTCCTTCACACACATTGTATCCATTAAATCTAGTCATTTGCTTATAGACTCGAGATGACATACTTTTAACCTTGTAATCAACCCATGACAAGTCTAATTAGTCAAATGTACAATGGATCAAAAGAATTGACAAAAGGTGCAATAATTTGGCTAGTGGATCTAATATGATTATCTCTTAACTGGGCTTGTATAGCCATTGGGTGCCTTTTGTTCAACTCTTCAATTTTATTTTTAAGCATAGCTTTCCATTCCTAGCTAAACCTAGGATTGTTCACACTTGGGTTCATGCACTTTGTGATGTTAATTGTTTGTGGATAATAAAACTTTTGAAGCTTCTTGACAATTTGTATTAGGTTTTCTAATGGAATGGTTGTTTCCCTTTTGTAATCCATAGATGTATACAAATATGCGTTTAACTAATTGTGCATAATCATAACCATGACAATATGAAGGATTACTATGATAATTTATAATATGGTGGTAACTTGGGCTTGAAACATATGATAATGCAAATGAAAGGAAAACCCTAGGATATACAAATTCATTCTAACCATCCATACTAGCAAATTTGTGAATACTTAGAAAAACACTTTAAATAGAACATCAATTGCATTCAATGTGATAGATCTGACAAATGAAAGTATGCAGAGAACCATGTACCTTCCATCTCTAGCTACTGCAAATTTTAATAGAGGATTTTTAGGTCACAATAATAAACAACCCTTCATGTGCATAAATTGTACAATAGAGTTGCCACCTCTTTAATAAGTGGAAAACCTTTGAAGCAAGGATATCTTTATCAATGCAAATAAATTCTCTGAGTTCTTCCAGTAGAGGCACTTTACAATATTTTGAATTTGGGGCTTCTACAAATCAGTTTGTAGATCTCCAACTTCTTCAAGATCTGAACAAGTCATTCATTCTTTTTGACTCTTTCCAAATGGACTTCAACAAATTTGTACTTGAGATTCTAGGACAAAATTATCAAACTAATTCACTTATCCCTAGTAGACTTTCCAATCTATTGGTTGTGTGACTCTAATGGGGAGTACAAATACTCAACTATGAATCTCTAGTTACACTTTGACTAGAAACTTCATTGACTCTTTAAGGTAGGATGATCTTCTATCAGATTTTTTAAAGTTCTTCTCTAGTTGAGTCGCGAATTTGTTAGTTCCCAAATAAAAAAATGCAATGAATATGAAAGAAGAGCCACTTTCTCATTTTTAGACTCTGAGATGCATTTGGCCAATGAACAAGATTCAATCAAAGACTGAAATCTTCTACACTGCAGGCTCTGTTAAACCTAGGAGGGTAATCTCAATAGTATATTTATAGATACTTGTGTGCCAAAGTATTAAATACACTAAAAAAATGTTTCTCCTCCAATTGTTTGAAAGACACAGTACCCTAAAGGTTTGGCTAACCTTCATGGCAGTGTTTAATTCAAACATGAGAGATGTAAAGCATTAAATTCCACACATAAACAAACTAAGATTGATAAGTAAAATGATTTATATTTGTGATTTGTTGTTGAATTAATCAACTAAATGCAACATGAATAGCACACTTAGATCAGTGTCTCATCCTTGGAACAGAGTCAACTTCAACACCTATACAACATGATAACATTTAACACACAACATCATCTAAGACTTGCCATTATTGCATTATAGTACATCAACATTTTATTCTCAACCACAACTTCTTATCAGAATCCTAGATTTTAATTCACATGAATCTACAACTTCATTCAAGCATTTATATTAATCCCTTCAATTGATGATCAAGAACAAAACCACAAACCAACTAGAAACCACTAGAGATGAATAAAAAAATCATTTTTTATATTTATTCATAACTCATAAAACAAGCACATAGGAGAGAATATGGTTCTGAATCTTCACCATTTTGTACTAATTTTCCAGTATTGCTATTGGAAATACAAGTGTACTGACAAACTCCAACCTAAAATAAAACCTTGAAATGTTTTGTATTCACAATACAATATTCTCTGTGACTCATTACAAAACAACTAACTCCTTACAATGAAACCCAAAATTGCACTTAAGGAGGAAGAAACCCTAAATGCATATCAGAAGAAAAAACTTGGCACACTTAGGTTCATTACTGAATAACTGCCCACCACCTGAAGAGAAACCCTAATCTGCAATCTAATTCACGCTTCTTGCACATGCTTCTCATCAACAGAAAAATATTCTCTAGCTCAAAAAGTCATCATTCCTCTTTATTCTCCAGTTGAAAAATACCTTTGCCTTGGAAAAGGATTTCACCTCTTTGTTCATTTTTCACCTGATATATGAAAACGGTGCCCTCCATGAAAAACTTCTCAAAAGCAAAAAAACATTCACACAATGAATATATTATTCACTTTATAAACTTTCACCAGTGGCCTTTTTTACTTTAGCAAAGAAATATGGTTTTAAATATGAAGGCTTTAATTCTTTAATTAGGTACTTCGCCCTTTAACCCATGCCTTTTCACTTTCACCTTATATTTAAAATATTTCCCATTAAACATGATGGCCTTTGAAATATTTTACATTGGGATTTTCAGAAAATATTGTCAGTGCCCAAATCTTTACTTCACTTGATATTAAGACCTTTTTGACCTTTTGCATTTCAATACTCCTCACGTCACAGTAATAAAACAAAATTTAAAAAGTTTGGTTTTTAATACTTTATGCAAGGGCCCACCATAAGGCTTCTCCAATTCCCACACACTCGCTGCACCTGATGACAATAGTAAAATTTCATTCGGGTTGGCGGGGAAGCCTTCAAGCGGCACAATAAAATATTTTAAAATTTCAAATATTCTTACCAAATGTCTCATTCCCAATGCCCCCATGACTTTCTTTTGACGTAAGCCCATCCCTTCACGGGCTAGCGGGGAATTCTGATGGCGTTCTTAAGAAATTTGCTCTTGCTCTACATCACTTTCTAGGTAAATCCTCTTCCATCTGAATGCTTCTCTGGCTCGAACCATGGAGGTGAGAAAAATTTCCTCAGACAATTTTGATACATTTCCACTGCAAATGCATATTGCCCGCGCCAGGTGATCAAACATTATTTATGAGATGTTTCTCATGGAGACATCTTGCATCTGTGTTGGAATTTCCTTTGCAATATGAAATCAACCCCTCTCTTAGATTATAAGATAGCTGCTCCACCCGCAGAATAAACCTTCTGGTCAATGCACCACTCAAGACATGTTCCCACATTCTTTTGGATTCCACTTATTACTGCACAAAGCCACAATCAATTCCCCTTTCAGCTAGCATAGTGGCGATTCCTCGTACAGCAACAACATTATCTTCTCTTTGCACCGTCACATTAAAATAAATTCATTGAGCCTTCTGCAAATGAATTCCTATGTTGCTTGGCTCGATTCCCTCCATCTTACTGCGTAGAGCTTGAGAAGAATCCTTTAGTACCTTATGCCCTGGTCGATGTCTATACCCTGCTCAAACACCATTACGCAACAAGTAATCCCTTGAGGGTTGTGCCAACATTCTTCCAAATAGCCTCGGGCCTTTCCCCTAACAATCACAATGACATAATGAATGTTGTGCAACATAGGCATTCCATGGTTCGCACCAACACATGCAAATAAGTCATCGAGTCTCTTGGAAATGTATAGTCATTGCTCTTTGAGTCCATTCTTCTTGTTGCACAAAGCTTGCACTGAGCCAATCATCGACCTCCCCTATTGCATGTTGAAAATAATTTGATGGGTGTTGATCTATTTTAAATGCACCCTCATAAATCAAGACCTAGTTGGATCTCATTTTGCAAACATAATCCATGGCTTTCAATAAACCCATTTGGAGTATATCACACAACCACTACACTGTGTGGGATTACAATTGTCGATGGCACTTTAAAAAATAGTTAACCAACTTTGTCTATGTGTAGCACAATGATACTAGCAATAGTAAGAATGGAACATGTCCTTTTTCCTCCTGAGCCACTTTACTTGTGGACCCATTCACCCTTTACGAAAAGCAACATAATAATTCCAATTTCCAAGCTATATCTGTAAACTGGTTTGAGCCAATGTTCTTTGAGCCATTCCTTCAAAACATGGGAGTGCTCTCAAAATTTGTAGGATTTGGCATTACAACTTTCGAAAGCACTTTCTTGGAAGCTTCTAGAGATGATTCAAAAAATCCACTTTATATAGATTTCTAGGCACTTATCTGAGATGATATTTCATTGGGGCTTTATGTCAAACATATTTGTTGTATGTATATGGTCCCTGATTAATATTAGCCTCTATAAAAGATTTTCTTTTTCAATATTTTGTAGTTGTTCAAACAATTTAGCAAGGTTAAAATAGTGTTGTGACTTTATCTCATTGTAACTCAAATGAGACAATTTTCATTCTCTATCTTATGCTTTTACCCTTGAGATACTGAAAAAAAGAGAGATGATACATGCACAAAACGTGCCTCTAATGACTACCAAATGTCTTAATTTAAACAAGTCATCATCCTTTTCTCTCTGTGCAAAGTGTAGCACTTTCAACTTCACATGCATCCTCCTCCAAAATGCAACTCCTTATGGATTCCATAGACAATGGTCTAAAAAATTTCCCTCAAGAAGTTGTATAGCAAAGCAAACTACCTACAATGCTTCCTCATATGTATGCACATATCAGGTCCTCTTGTGGGCTCGACTAAATTTTGTTTTGTTTTGAGACAAGTTCTCAGAAGAGTTGTTGATGAACTCGAGCACCCAAGATCACCTACAAAACAAGATAAACCTTCCACATGAGAGTAGCAAGAGATAAAATGCAGGAATATAGTGCAATAACAAAATGATGTTATTATCACACACTAAATGATACAATATGCCTCAACTCTCCCTTGAATTGATTGAGTTAATATGAACTCATCTAGACTAGATTTGAACTAGATAGGAGCTAGATAGGAGGGAGAGGTGAGTGCAGAATATATAGTAGAATATGGGAAAATAATTCCAAGAGGGGCAATAACTCCCAAATAACCAAATTAGGTGGGAGTTATGCCTACTTGGAAAATGCCAAATAGGTGGCATAACCTACTCAGAAAGAGACAAATGAGTGGTTTTGTGAGGTGGCATATAAAGCCAAAAGAGGGTGTGAAACTCAACCACCTAAGTGTGAGTGGGAGCAACACATGTAACCGATGGATTACGCCATGTGTCCTCACATAAACCACATCTCCTATAACCTAAGGTATGCTTAATAATGTGTAGGAAAAATATTAAAAAACCTACACTAACAAGTTCCATGCTTGAATTGATATGAGATTGCTTTCTTAGGCATTCGAAGTGAAAAGATGAATTAGATTGCCATTAAAACTTTCTTTCTGGCATTTTTGCACAATGATAAAAAACTGGCCAAGTGGGCTCTAGAATTGCTTTGGGAAACTAGTCAAATGAACTCTTGGAGCCATGAAAACTTATAGGCATGCAAAAATTTGACCCAAGAATGAAGTGAAAAAAATGGCTTAACAAGATTTCTTTCAAAGTGCAAGATATTTAACTCCAAAGTGGCTTACTCGGACATTTTTGCAACTATTCTTATATATAACCAATTAAAGCTCACCAAGTTTCCATTTTCAAAAATTATCAAATCATCTCTTAGGCAACTACCACTAGACACACAATGTCATTTGGGTACATTGAGTATGTGTGAAAGAGGGATTCTGTTGAATCATCATCCATCACGATATATTGAGTTTCAAACTTGACCTCGTTGAAAAGTTCTAAAAATTCAGGTGTGCAAATAGGGCAAATTTCATTTGCTTTTGATCTTGAAAAAATAGCAAATCAGATCATGAGGCTTTGAAATCGGACCAGGGATTACATTAATGTAGGGAGAATGGAGAGCAACAGTCCTTTTCTTTTATATTCATCCAGCCGTGAAATATCAACTTGAATAGGAGGCCAACTCGTGGGATTGACAATATGCAAACAACAAAAAAGTTTTAGAACCCTCCAACTTCACTTTTCAAAACACTATCAAAACTCATTATGGAAAGCTGAAAACTTACATGTATGTTCAAATATGTCAATTAAATGTGTCCACCAAGGGTTTTGGAAAGAAAATCAACTAGCTTTGAATTGTGACCCTCCAAAGTAGGTCTCTTGGGCAGATTTTTCAGGTGCACTTCTGAGTGTGCAAAGAAAAATTTTTCAATATGGGGATATGTGTAGGATCATGATGGGCCAAAAAGTGGTAATATGATGGGTATGTTGCTGAATTTTTATTTTTTACCCAAAATTGATGAAACGAAAAGGGTTTTTAAAGGAGATTCTTAGAATTCCACCAATATAAATTATGCTTTACTTTGAATTTAATAAGTAATTATTATTCATCTTCTATTCAAATTATGAGTAAAGTCCTAATTGATAGACTGATTGAAAAACATTTATAGCTTTCAAAACGTATCACATTTTTTGAATCCAAAACATGTGTCACATTCTATGTCATAGGATTAAAAAGAAAAAATGAATTTCATGAAGTTTTGACAAAGTTAAGGCGACATACGAAGTTTTTATATTTTTAAAAGTTGTAATAAAAATTCATAATTAATTATTTACTTGGAAAAAAATTACAAAAAAATATGCATCACATCAGGACATGAGTCCTCTACTTATATCTAAAATCTTATAAAAAAATATTATCATTTTATTGTGGTTAGGGTGGTTAGACAGACACCTACTTCTTATTTTTTCCCTAAAATTTAAGTACTACTGCATTGAAATTTCAAATTTTCACCAAATAGATTTTTAAAAAAAACCTAGTAGTTTAGAAACTACATTCAATTTGCTACAAATTCTATTCTTACATATTTTTGAAATAATCTAGATAACTTATTCAAATTTTTACGTCAAGTTGCTTAACTCATATTTTTCTAAATTTTTTGCCACTGAAGGGCCTATTTTTTCCATGATGATCCTCCACATACCCATGGGAAATTCAAATTTATAAAATTTAAAGGTATCATCAGTGTACACACATGAAGCTAACCCTAACCCAAAAATTTGTTTGAGCATTGAGAAAGATAAGGAAAATCCTTTGAAAACATTAACACCAACTACATAAGTAGAACACGTGCAATAGAAAGATAAAGAAAAATCATATTAAGGAAATCATGAAGCTATTAGAAGATGATTGGGTTTCATTAGACTTCAAACCAACATTCATGGGAGAATACAAGATCATAAACAAATACTCTAAAAAGAGAAAATAAAAATCTATAATGTTAACACAAATTTGGAAGACCCTTTGAAAGCATCCAACTCAACCACTTTAGAAGAAAAGATAACATACACAACAAACTTTGACGAAACTAACTATCAACAACCTTCGAATCCTAAAGAAATGAAAAAGGTTTATGAAGAGGTTATGAACTTATGAAACAACTAGGATATAGTGGAAAAGAATGTGGTGCTAGAGAACAAGGTATTTGTGTCCCTATAGAGCCTAACACACAAGAAACAAATCATGGTCTTGGTTATTGTCCTTTGATAGAAATAAAAATAACAAAAAAACCTTCACTCAATGTTAACACTCTTACAAAAGATTCTTCTAAGCCAACTTTAATAGTAGTGCATCCTAAACTGTTAGACACTAGTAGTCTTGATTGCTATCCTTTGAAAGAAATGAAACAAACAAATAAATTTTCACTTAATGCCAATTTCATCACACAAAACACTAATGATTTGAGTTTGTTATATTTTACACCTTCCTTTAAAGAAGAGTACAAAATCTCGCAATTTAAAGGGTCTTGCGTAAGTATGTACTAAGCAAGAGATATCTTTGTCACAAAAAAAAGGAACATCTTATACTATTGATCAAGAGAGTGTCTTGTTGAGACTCCTCCAAGATCATTTTACATCCCTCCCTCCAAGAACACGAAAGAAGTTTTACTACAAGAGTTCATTTTATGCATATCATAGAGTTCATGGTCATTCTACTAATGAATGTAAGGCTTTAAGTAACAAAATTTAACATCATAGTGACTATGGTGCTCTTCCTTGTGTTGAAGCACCTATTTCCTCTAATGAAACTTATTTTCATCATACTCTTCTCATCCTTGTCTTGCACTAAGTGGGGGAAAGGGGTTAGGTAGCTTTGTCCTCATATGCCACTTTTTGTTGTCTCTTTTGGCTAGTTGACCACCTTTCATGAACATATAAGAGAAACCTTGAGATGTGGATGAAATGGCTTAAGTTGGCTTCATGTGACATACTAAGTTATACATTTAGGGGGAAACCCCTTCTCTTTTCATGAATTATCTTATTAGAAACATATGCCTTGGCATAGGGCTTCTTGAACAACCTCTCATTTCTTCTTCTACTTTAAAGAAATTGCTCACAACAATGGTGTTAGAAACCACTTTAAAATGGGGGCATACATCGATGCTCTTGTTTCACTGTGCCATTTTCTTTATTCTTGTGAGGTGTCCTTTTATTGGTGGTGTCATTAGGCTTGATTTCCTTCAAGAGCATGATATTTCTTTGATTTTTCCTCTCTTGGAGGCATTAAGCATGATGTTCCCTAAGAAGAGCCCTTACATGAACTAAGAAAAATATCTTTGAATGTTCCATACACTATGTCACATTTACAACATTGATTATATTGCCACCTTGCATAATGCACTTTGCATGCTTGTGGAGCCATCATGTTTATTCATGAGTTCCAAGCATACGAAGTTTTTTTTACCTCATGAGGCTTGAAGATCATTGATTATGTGGTGCCTTATCAATGTTATCAAGATGTATAACTTTGGTATGTTTTGATGGGAAGCCAAATCAAGGCATGAATTTCCCATAACCACTCTTGTGTGTGTGTGAGCACATAATGGCCAAGTGTGTATGTGTTTCACCCTCTTGGATCACTCACCCAATGGACAATAGGAAGTTTTGTTGCCTCCGAGTGAGCATGCTTTTTTTGACAAACAACTTAGATCTGATCCACATTGCATTAGAAAACTGATTGAAGCTTGATTCACCTCATTTTTTATTTTTATTTCTTTTAGTTATTGACATTGCATGTTTGTGTATCTTAATGTTGCATATTATATGCCTTTATTCGTGTCCTTTTTGTGCTTATGTCATCTCGATGCAGGATCTTGGATCCTAGGGGCTTGATCACCTCCTCGATCTCTATTATCCTATACTATCCAAATTGGTACAATTGGACCCCCCTTGAATGTCTACTTTAGTGTGAATATGAAGCAAGTTCACCCTCTCACTAAAGTGGGAGCTAAATGTAGTGTCAAAAATTTAATCATTCACATTTTCACACCTAATATAGGAATAACTAATAATAATTTGGACTTGATATCACCTTGATCTAGTGTTGTGATGTTTTTTACACATCCACATTAGGTTTTGGGCCCTTTTAAAGCTAAATAAACCTAACTTTTCCTTAAATTAGTATTGTAAATTGTATTTATTCACACCACATTAAATTTAGGAGTCTTCTAAATTAAATGGACCTAATCTAGTGTTGTAATGTGTTCAACACTTTCACATTGGATTTGGGGCCCCTTTTAGCTAAGTAGACCCAATTTTACCTTGATTTAGTGTTGTAAAGTGCATTTATTTATACTTGCATTGTATTTTCGGCCCTCTCACATTTATGACATTAATGTCATCACTAATAGGCCCCTAGGACCCTATATTATGCATCCCAAGACATATTTCAATCAAAATCCCAATAATATCAACAAATAAACTTAATTTCTTAACACCCTGACACTTTTGCCACCTAGAAAGGCCCTGTGGGATGCATACGCCACCCTGGGAATATGAGTCCCATCTAGGTGGGACCCATACACCACAAATGGCATATGTCCCATTTTGCCTACTTTTTATGGTTTTGAGTGAGAAATTTGGGTTTTAAGTTCAAATTTCTTGAATGTCGACCCGTGGGATCCAATTAACGAGATATTAGATGGTTTTCCTATAAAAATGAGGTCTCAAATCATTATTTCATAAAGCCTTCATGAATCTATCAAGTTAAGCACTCAAGATTTAAGCATTCCAAGACTTTGCAAGATCATCAAGAGGGCATTCAAGATCATTTCTAAGGCATTCAAGTGCAAAATTATTCACCAATTTTGTTGCAGAAATTCAAGATCCATCATCATGTCAAGGATATGAAGCATCAAGCATGTTATTGAGCTAGTGTTGTGATGTTCAATTCAAGATCCAAGATCAAGCATTGTTCTACACTTATCAAAAGATCTAGATCTAGATCCTTCATGGTCATTTCATGTTAGATTGTAGATTTACAAGACATCATTAACAATAAATCATTCAAGGTATCATTATTCGTGTTTCATGTTTCATGTCCTTATTTTATTATCTAATCATTTCGTTTAATTAACTAAAAAGGTTTTGACTAAGGAAAACTCCTATTCACTAACAATCAACAAGTTCTTCTCCTCTTTACATGTGTGATTCAGGTCTAGGTTTCTTAGAGAATGAATGAACTTTGAAGATTATGTTACAAGCTTGAATGAAGTTGTTGTAGTTGTCTCATCACTTGAAAGGTCATGAAAAGACTTCTACGGGTCCAAAAATAAGGTTTTAGATCCAAAAACAAAGTGTGGCAGAGAGAGAAGAGATTGGAGAGCAGGATAAGACCTTAAACTTCAAAAAATCACACTGGAATTGATACAGTAGAAGTTGCATATGAGTCTCACTACAAGTATTTTTCTAGTTTTTTGTAGTTTTAGCCACCCATTTGCTAGATTTCAGTTTATGCACAAAAACCTAGATTTGGGATTGATACACCCAGACTAGCATATCACTTCTAGTAGGCCTAAATTTAATAATTTCCAAAAATTTAGAGCTCATTCCAACCTTATTCAGGTTCCTAGGTGCATATGTCTGAGATATCACCTCTTTGTTTTGATTTTTATGCATTTTTAGGTCATTTGGTGAAAGATTGCATCATATTAAGGGTAAGCATTGCATCTTGCATTTAATTTATCTTTCTAATCCCTAGCTTGGTTGTGAACCCCTCATTAGTTTATAATCAACCCCTAGGACCAGCCTATTACAAGATCTATTTCCTCTTTCTTCAATAGATTGAGACCTCTAGGGCTTTTCCTTGAATGAGAGTGTTGAGTTTTGTTGTTCTATCACCCAAGTATAGAACCCCAAACAAAATCCATCCTTTCATAGGTAACCAACTGAATTGATCTTAATGTTTTTATTTTCAAATGCATGTGCCAAGCATAACATGTTGATACACACCTAACGTTGAGTTAGACCTAGAAATGCATGCCCTACATCTTGCAAGCTCACCGAGCAATTTTTAAATAACTATTGATTTATCTATTAAATTCTCTCCAAACACTATTCATCAAAGGTGGAATTATCGATACCCAATCGATGTATCTAAACTTTGTCATACCCGTGATAGGCTTCTCAAGATGAGAAAGTTGAAAGCTTTGAATGATGAGCATGGGTGTGTGTGTGTGTGTGTGTGTAGATATAAATATATACATACATATATGTATATATGTATATTTGTATTACATGTATGTATATATGTATATATATATATGCATGAATATAGATACCCATCTAATCACTATTGATATTTTGTGTATTAATTGAGTCGAAGCATCGGTTTTGTTATGTTTATTTCTATATGTTTTTGGGTGATCTATATTAGTATGGTATGAACTCGTGGCCTGATAGATATCAACTCCTATTATAAACCCCAAGTCATTGATACCATGCAATCAATGTATAAGGAAGCTAAGGCAGTGAAACAACTTCCTACACTAATCTTGAGAGGAGAATAATATAAAAAAATTACAGCTCTTTAATAGTTACAAAAAGTTAAACAAAACTAAACATAAATATCATGAATACCACAACACAATGATTTATGTGGGGAAAACCCTTTTGGGAGAAAATACCCACACTCCAAAATCCACCCAATATATTATTCAATATATCACAAAGATTACAATATACTTGTCGAGCAAGCTTCACACAGGAGTATCACCACTTAGAGATCAAGAGACAACACGACTATTGTTAGACTCTCATAATACATCACTTTCTCTATAGTATTCATCATACAACACCCTCATAAAATAGTGTTACATTCTAGGGAAGGATAGGATAACAAAATATCCATGATTCTAGATCTAAAGCCTAATAATTAATGGTCTAGATTTACAATGTATCATTTATCTAATGTATGTTGGCCATTTTAGCAGTTTCTTGAAAAATTTAACAAAAAATTCTTTACATGCATCCCACTCCTCCCCCTTGATGTCATTGTATATTACACCTATCAATGTAACTAAGAAATATCTATATATATATATTCATATATATATATCCTATGAACAATAAGCTTTATATATTTGCAAAGTGGAGATATATTTTTCCAACAAATATCTCACTTGTTGAACACCTTGCAAGAGAAATGGGAGGGAGTAAACATTGTCTGTTGATTGCTAGGGACCATTGAATGGCCCATAATATCTAAACACCATCTAAAATTCTCCATGCTCATGGGCTTAGTTAAAGAATCAACAAAATTCATCAAAGTCTCTACCTTAACCAGCTTCACCCTACCATCTTTGACCATATCTCTAACAAAATGATATTGTACATCAATGTGATTGGTTTTGGCATGAAATGTTGGGTTCTTGGCTAGACATATCTCACTTTGACTGTCACAATAAATTGTCACTACACCTTGTTTTATTCGAATATCTTAACACAGTCTATTAAGCCAAATGAATTCTTTACAGGCATGAGTAATTACCATATACTCTACTTAAGTAATGGACAAAGCAACTACAACCTATTGCTTACTCATCCAACTTATTGTACCACCAAATAAAGTAAACACATAGGCACTGGTGGATCATCTGCTATCAATATCACCTGCCCAATCTAAATCCACATAACCATTAATATCAAGGAAAGTCTCATCTTCAGTCACATTACTATGATAACAAGAGAAATAATATGAGGTACCATGCAAATATCTAAAGACCCTTTTAACTGCATCCCCATGAACTCTACCAAGATTAGATATATATCTAGAAAGAACTCCCACTACTTGGGTAATGTCTAGTCTAGTACAAAACATAACATACATCAAACTTTCAATTGCACTCTGGTAAGGCACTTTGTTCATGTCTTCCATCTCTAATGGAGATGTTGGACAATCTGAAATAGATAACTTTGTTCCAAATGAAATAGGAATACACAATGGTCTAGAATCCTACATGTTAAATCTCTATAAAATTGAATTAACATACTTACTTTGGCCAAGCCATAGCTTTCTATTCACTCTATCTCTTTTAACTTCCATCCCAAGAATGTATCTAGCTGCACCAAGATCTTTCATTTCAAATTTAGCAGTAAGTTGATATTTCAGTTTCTAAATCATACCTTTCCCTTTACTAATAAATAACATATCATCAACATATATTGCAATAAATAGGAAATGATCACCATCAATTTTATAATAAATGCACTGATCTTATTTAGAATGCTCAAATCCCAAACTCAACACATATGTATCAAATTTTTGGTACCACATCCTAGGACTCTATTTTAAGCCATACAAAGATTTCTTCAATTTACAAACCAACTTATTTTTACCTTTCACTGTGTAGTGCTCTATCTGTGTCATATAAATATCCTCCTCCAAGTCACCATGAAGGAAAGTAGTTTTCACATCCATTTTCTAAACCTCTAAATCATAAGAAATAGGAATAGAAATAAAAAATATAATGGATGTCATTTTTGTAATAGAAGAGAATATCTCACCATAATCAACACCATCAACTTGAGAGTAACCTTTTGCAACAAACCTTGTTTTAAATTACTTCTCAATACCTCCATCTGAACCAATCCTTTTCTTGAACACCCATTTGCAACCAACATGTTTTCATCCTTCAAGAAATGATACAAGATCCCATGTATCATTCTTTTTCAAAGATGTCATTTCTTCATCCATAGCAATCTTCTAGTATTCTGCATTACTCATACCTAATGCCTCTTCTATAGATTTGGGTTCATCCATGTTAGTATTCAAAGTGAAATACCATCTCCAATCATCAGGTGTATACCTTTTAAGTCGTTGTCTATTCCTTTTAGACCTACAGACAAGTTGAGGTTGAGGTTCTTCATCCTCTTTTGAAGATCCAGAGCTAGATGAGCTCTCCTTAACTTCTTGTCTATTCTTGGGACTCTATTCAAATTTATCAGGCATAGAAGGAAATTCAATCACATCTTCCTATTTACATTGTTTTGGTTGCAATGTAACAAAAGAAGGTTGTCTCTCTAAAGATAGCACTTTTACTATATATTAAATTTTGTGCAACAAGTTCCCAAAGCTTGTATTCTTTCACACCATAACTATCTCCGATGAAGATACATTCACATCCTTGTTCTCCAAATTTATTCACTTCTCCTTTGGCACATGTGCATATGCCTCACAACCAAAAATTCTAAGATCTCTTAATGAAGGCTTGTGACCCAACCATTCCTCTATACGAATCTTATCAACAAGAGATGATGTACGAGACCTATTAATCAGTTAACATGTAGTGGCATTAGCTTTAGCCCAAAACCTTTGTTCTAGGCCAACACCACTAAACATACTCCTAGCCTTCTCCATCAGTGTCTTGTTCATTCTTTCTGCAACTCCATTCTATTGTGGAGAATACATAGTTTTCTTCTATCTATGAATACCAAAATCTTAATAGAATCTATCAAAATCATTAGAGAAAAATTCATTGCCATTATTAGTCCTCAAATATTTTATTTTATTTCTAGTCTATAACTCAACCATTGCTTTAAATTCTTTAAATCGACTGAAAAATTCAAATTTACTATTTAGAGAATATACCCATGTCCTACTATAATCATCAATAAGTGAAACATAATATGTGGAATTACTAATTGAAGGAACATCTATAGGACCAAAGGTGCATCAGAATGAATAAGATCCAATACACCATAATATTTATGAGAATTCGAGTAAAACTGAACGTGATTTTGTTTTGGACATAAATGCAATGCTCATAGAAATTGAATTCAAGATTACAGTCAAACAAACCTTCAACAAGGTTTTTATTTTTCAACGTCCTTAGACCCCTTTCTCTAATGTGGCCAAGTCTCTACTACCATAACATAGTTTTCTCTATAGGTAACTTTGTTTCAAAAGAAAGAGCACCCTTGGGTACCCAAAATCCATGGTCATCTACTGAAGGTGAAACCCTCACATCTTCCAAAAATTTTATTTTCACAAAAGTACTATTGCACTCAATAGTGGGATCCCATAATCGGGTTTACAATTTTAATAAACTAGACATTAAAGTGATTTTTTCTAACTAAATCTTCACTTTCAAGCACCTATAGCAATAAACCATAAGGGAATTTGAAGATGATGCAAACTAGTGATTTGTGACATTTTTCTATAGATTCTAAATATTTTTTTCAAAAAATTTGGAATCGATTGCACTTATTTTTCCATCTCCTTCAAAACTATTTTTTCCAAAACACCATTTTTAAGGAGTGACTCTCAGTATAACACATAACTTTTTTCATGAAGATTAAATTCCATGTTTTTTGAATTTATTTTGTAACTACGATATCTAGTGCTTCCAATTGATTTCATAGTGTACTATTGATTATTTTTTCCTTAATCAAGTTTCAAAGTCAAACCAATTACAATTCAGACATAGGTGAACTATATAACACATAACTTCTTTTGTATGTATCAAAATTCTTTTTTTTTGTTGGATCAAGGACATCAATATCTGGTGTACTCATATTTTTCAAATTTTTTATAATCTTCATTTTTCCACACATGTGGAACATATAGCTTGATTGCTAAAAACCTACATTCACAAGAAATAAAAATAAATATAATAATAATTAAATTTATTTAAAATTAATTTTTAGGAAGCTTATAATAAGGAATACATACTTACAAAAAATAAATTTTAATGAATTCATTTGATCCCCCAAAAGGTAAAAAAAGTGGTTTTTATCAACATTTTGATAGGTGTAAAGGAGACTCTCTTATAGGTATGGTTTAAAACTAGCGGGGTTCTATCCAAGGGGGTTTGATCTAAGGTACAGTTGGTTCATACTGTATTCAATTGGAATGCTTTAAATGGAATTTTTTAAGGCTTAAATCATTATATTTTATAAAAATATGTGATTTCAGAAAAAATCAGAATCTCCTAGAAATTGTAAACCAGCTTTGTGGGATCACACTAGTGGATGCATCAAGCTTATAGAATGTTCCATATCTAAAACCTCTAGAAATCACCATAGCACCTCTTACTATCTTGCATCCTATGTTATAAAACACTACCTACACACCCACATCTATTAGTTTTCTTATAGATAACAAATTTCGTGATAATCCAGGGATATGCAACATAACATTAATCCTTTTTATTCTACCATAAGGAAACTTGATTTTAAATTTACCATGAGCGAAATTTTCTAAATGAGAATCATCATCCAAGTGCACCTTACCTCCATAAAATTCTTCATATTTAGAAAACCAATCTTTATTAAGGTTGATATGGAAAGATGCACCTAAGTCAATTAACCATGCATCATTACCTACATGAGTTTCCAAAGCTGCAATGAATGCATTGCCATCTTCCTCCTTAGACTCAGAATCATAATCAAATTTCTTCTTTTTCTTCTTCTTTTCTTCTTTGCATTCCTTACGAACATGTCTAGGTTTACCTCAGTTCCAACAAATGACTTTGGACTTTCTAGGAGATTTAGATCTCCCCTTGGAATCAGATTTTTCATGCTTCTCATTCTTCTTTCCTTTTTCCTTAGGTTTTCCATAAACATTTAGGGCCTCCTGGGTAGTGATGGATACCACATCTTCAATCTTCAAAATTATAGAAGTACTCCCAATAGCCATAAAGAGAGAATACCATGAATTAGGAAAAGAACAAAGAAAGATTTGATATTTCTCCCCCTCATCTATTTTGATACCAACTAATGCCAATTTAGCCACCAACATATTGAATTCTTCCATGTGGTCTGTGATTTTTCCATCCTCTTCCATTCTCAAGGAATCCAATTTCTTCCTCAATTGGTCATTAAATATTTGGCCTGATACATCTCATCAAGCTTCTTCCATAGTTTTTGTGCAAAGGTCTCCTCATGGAAATTAATTAAAACGGATTCATCCAAACACAATTTGATTAGACGCTTGGCTTTATAGTCCATAACATCATATTGAGTATCCTAATTAGGATCTATAGGCCTTTAAACATTCTCATCAATAGCATCCCACAAATCTTGATCTATATAAGAAATCCTACATCTTTAGCTTCCACATTTCAAAATTATTTCTAGAAAACTTATCCACCTCTATTCTCCCTATTGAACTTGCCATCTAAAAATTCCTTTAACAAGATCACAAAATCTCTTCTATACAAGCTCCCACTCAAACCTAGATTAGTCCAAAAACCCCAACAACCCACAACTGAAACCAAAGGTGATCATGCTCTGATACCATTTGTAAGGAAGCTAAGGTAGTGGAACAACTTCCTACACTAATATTGAAAAGAGAATAATGCAAAATTTTTATAGATCTTTAACAATTATAGAAACTTAAACAGACATAAACATAAATATCATGCATACCACGACACAATGATTTACGTGGGGAAAACCCTTTTGGGAGAAAAATCCCACACTACAAAATATTCCCAATATATTATTTAGTAAATCACAAAGATTATAATATACTTGCAGAGTAAGCTTCTCACATGAGTATCACTACTCAGAGATCAAGAGACAACATGATTGCTACCAAACTCTCAAAATAAATCATTGTCTCTACTGCAGTCATAATACAATTCCTTCATAAAATAGGGTTACATTCTAGGACAAGACAGGATAAAAATATATCCACCATTAGATCTAAAACCTAATAATTAATGGTCAATATTTACAACGTATCATTTATCTAATGTATGTTAGCCATTTTAGTAGTTTCCTGAAAAAGTAATAAAAATTTCTTTACATGCATCCCACTCCTACCCCTTGATGCCATTGTATAGTACACCTATCAATGTAAGTAGGATATATATATATACTATCAACAATAACACTTATATAATTGCAAGTTTGAGAAATATTTTCTAAACACAATGGATGATAACATGTGTATAGTACCCTTGAGGGATGACTCTTTGATGGACAGGGTATAAATTTTATTTTCAGTGTAATTGAATGAATATTTTTGTTAAAAAGAAACAAACATGGACCCTTATGTTGAAACAAAATGAAAGTATATTGTATCTGATAAAATTGTCTTTATAGAAGATGCATTTCAACAAGTTTTCATTAAAAAATTTCCTAGACCCTATGAAAGACAAGAGACTGTGAAATAGGTGTTTTCTACTATGTCTACATTGGAAATTGATGGTAATTTAATTTGACTTCCAAGAGATGCTCTTTTTATTACTAAATATGAAAATAAACCAGTATGAAAGGGAAACTTTATTTAATTCTTTAGAATGTATACACATTATTCAAAATATGTTCATTTCCAAGCATATATGTGAACATGCATAAATATCCATTTTTGCATGTGCACATACATGTGGTATACATTTTGATTCATCTTGATTATTATTCTACTCATTGAGCATGTTATAGATGTTTTCAAATGGAACCAAATTGTAAACTTGGAACAATATTGAATTATAATTATATAAGATAATAGATGAATGGTTATACTTAATGTGAATGAATATTGTTTTATTTTGTTAAATGGAATGATACAAGAATTATTTGGTGGATTGTAGCACACTAGAATGTTTCTAATGGATGGTCTAAAGAGAGGGATACCCCTTGATATGATAAGATTTTCTTCTAGAAATGGGTGCCAGAGAGAGTAGATTTCTTTTCCAAATCTAACCATTGCATTTCATGCAGCATGAGCTTTTCCAAGCTTTCCAGTCATTTATATATATGCATATATGGAATAGACTATTTTTATTCACCCTCTTTGTATATTTATTTACCTAACATGAAACTTGCATATTCTAACATGTAGATAGAAATGCGTGAGGTTAGGCATGTGCATATTCCAGCTTGCAAATTGTATCTCTTGCTAAGTTTTATTATGTAGGGTTAGGTATTCTTCAGCTAACTAAATACTTTTAGGGAAGCATTACTTCGTGGTTGGTTGGAAAAATACCTGAATCACATTCTCATCCACCAGTGCAGGTGAGATGTCATGAAGGAATCATATCATAATTCTATTATGTATTGTATCATTGATGTAAAAGAACAAATGATGTATTTGAAAGAGAACTATGTAAATTGATATTGACTATGAGGCATTGAATGCCCAGTCAAACATGTATGTAACTATTGACATATGGAAGTGAATATATTTATATTTTAGTTAAATATTTATGATTTATGACATAAAATTGCTAAAAGGGATTAGATATAGGATTTGTCTCACAAATTTGATATTCATGATGTCAATATTTATTTATTTATTTATTAAATCTAGTTGGGCATGTTACACATGTATTATTTCTTTATTTTCTCTTATGAAACTATTTAAACTTGATTTTATTTTTAATAATTTTTCTAAACTAGTGTTATAAAAATGTGAATCCACCTCAATATTTGCAAATATTGATCCACAAAAAATAGGAAAATATTGTTGAATTCTGACTTCCAATTTTAAAATTCCTTTACTTCCCCATTCTCATCCAAATTTTTAGTCGTCAAAGCCTACTCTAAAACCTCAAAAAAGGTTTAATTTATCCTTTAGCTAGATGTCCAATTTTCTTTAGAATATAGAGATGCCATTGAGTCATCAAAGCCTCCTCTAAAACCTCATTTAGATATTTCTACCTCTATGTATAACAAATGATGATGACCGATAGGGAATTCCCTAGGTCGAGAAAAGGCTAAAAACATAATTGACTATATGGCATAGAAAATGGATGTTTCTTGCTTGACATGGGAATAATTCCTAATAAATTGGAGTTAATGAGGCCTTGTTTTAGTGTTATGAGCTATTTTATGCATCCACACTAGGTCTTGGACCCTTGCAAATGCATTTATCAATATCTTGTAAAGGTGTTGTAAAGTGTTGTAAAATAATTTCATGCCTCTCTAGAATTAATGAGCACATTCTCCCTTAATTAAACAATGCAAAAATTATTTAATTACATTATCACATCCATATAGAAGGCTTGTAAACTATATTTAACTTTTACCTAGTGTTGTAATGTGTCTTACACATTCGCATTGGATGTTGTACCTTTCTAGGCTAAGTGGACCTCATTTCAGTGTTGTAAACTATATTTAATCACACTTTCACATTGAATTTTGTGTCCCATGCTCTAATTTACTTTCACATCATCATTAATAGGCCCCTATGACCCCATTTTATGCATCCC